>LPNX010290745.1:211859-252161 GCA_001517045.1 Pseudotsuga menziesii
ATTACTGTGCAGATGTAGGTATTCAGATGCAGCATTCTATCCCTTACACACCACAGCAGAATGGTGTTGCTGAGAGGAAGAACAGATCACTGAAGGAGATGGCAACATGCATGATGGAGGCCAAAACTTTGCCACCAAAGTACTGGGCTGAAACTATCAACTGTGCAGCCTATATCCAAAATAGGGTGCCTCATAAACAGCTTGATGGCATGACTCCTTTTGAAGCATGGAGTGGGCACAAGCCAGATGTGACCCATTTCAGGATTTTTGGCTAAAGGGCTTGGGCTAGAATTCCAACAGATAAGAGAAAGGATTTGCAGCCCCAAAGCCAAGAGTGTCTATTTGTTGGATACTCTGAAGATTGAAAAGGGTACAAACTGATAAATTTGAGCACAAACAAAGCCTTCATTGAAAGGTGTGTTCAGTTTCAAGAAGAACCCCTTGCAGCAGTGGAAGTTGGAGAAGCCTCTTCACCACCTGAATTTCTGAAAGTAGGTGAAGAGTTTGTTGAACATGCTGATTCTGATATGTCTGATAGTAATGAGTTTATTGCAGACCCTAACATCACTATAAGGCCAAAATGGGCAGCCAAGACACTACATGTAGCAGGAGAGCTAGTTGGGGATCCCAATGACCCAAGGAGGACTAGATCTCAATTTGAGAGTGGTCTGTGCATGAAGGATCCTATGTTTGCTGAGAAATGCTATTTGATGGTGGAATCTGATCCTCAAACATATGAAGAAGTAGCAGGAGATCCAAGATGGCAAGAATCCATGAAGAAAGAGTTCAACTCACTCTAGAAGAGCAACACATGGGAGCTAGTGGATCTTCCCCCAGGGAGGAAGTTAGTTCAATGTAAGTGGGTCTACAAGACCAAATTTGCTGCTGATGGTTCACCTATAAAGTACAAGGCCAGATTGGTAGCCAAGGTCTACTCATAGGTTCATGGCATAGATTACAAGGAGACCTTTGCACCAGTGGCAAAGATGGACTCCATCAGGCTAGCCTTAGCCATTGCAGCCTCAAAGCAATGGGAGGTACATCACATGGATGTAAAGTGTGCCTTCCTGAATGGAGATCTCACTGAAGAGATATATATGCAGCAGCCTCAAGGATTTTCTACTAACCCTTCTCTTGTGTGCAGGTTGAGAAAGTCATTGTATGGGCTAAAGCAAGCCCCCAGGGCTTGGTATGCCAAGATTGATAGCTTCATGCTATCACTGAATTTTGTTCGATGCAAATCAAATCCAAATGTCTATTTGAAGTTAATTAATGGTTCATTAATGATCATTGTGTTATACTTTGATTACCTCCTCATTACAGGAAGCTCAAAGGATGAGATTGCTTCCTTGAAGGGTGCAATGAACCAAGCCTTCTCCATGACAGATTTGGGGCTCTTAAGCCAATTTTTGGGGCTTGAGATTGCTCAAACCAAAGCTGGAATCAAGATGCACCAGTACAAATATGCCTTGGACTTGCTGAACAAATTCAGAATGAAGGATTGCAAAGCAAGAAAAACTCCTTTCCTTTCAGGAGTGAAGCTGGAAGAAGCTGATTCTTCACCTATGGTAAACAATACACTGTATACGCAATTGATTGGATGTTTGTTGTATATTACACATACTAGACCTGATATTTCTTATGCAGTAATGGATCAGCCTCATGAGACCCATTGGAAAGTAGCCAAAAGGATCCTTAACTTTGTTCAGGGAACAAGGACACATGGGATCTCTATAAAGCAAAATCTGATCTTGATTTGATTGGATTTATTGACAGTAATTGGGTAGGTGATTGCACAGACAGAAATTCCACATCAGGATATGTGTTCATGCTTGTAGAAGGGCCAATCAGCTGGTCAAGCAAGAAACGCAGTGCCATTGCACTCTCATCTACAGAAGCAGAGTACAGAGGAGTTGTTAATGCATCAACTCAATGTTTATGGTTGCAGGGTTTACTTGGAGAGTGTGGCTTCGAATCAGAGTACTCAACTACCATCTACTATGATAACTAGAGTACCATTTGAATCTGCAAAGATCCAGTTCAGAAGCAGAGAACCAAACACATTGAGATCCATATGCACTACATCAGAGAGCTTGTGCATGATGGCACCATTCACCTACTCTTCTGTTCATCTTAAGAACAAGTAGCTGATATCTTCACCAAAGAATTTTTTGAGAAGACCTTCAGCAATCTCAAATCACTGCTGGGGATTGCTGATCATGCTGTGAAGCATGAGTGAAGACAAGATGTCCAAATTTTGTTTTACAGTCCATGTTTAAGGGAGGATTTTCCCATGTGGTTTTTGCCTCTTTCCTTCGTTGTATGGACATGCAGTATGTAAAGGGTGACTAAGCCTTGTCGCTAGGCCCTATAATTTTCTGATATATTACTCATAATTCAGGCTTAAGGGGGGGTGTTAGAATAATCAACCCATAGTTAGCTACCTTAGACATTAATTTAATTATTTTTGTCTTATT
This sequence comes from Pseudotsuga menziesii, assembly GCA_001517045.1. NCBI lineage: Eukaryota > Viridiplantae > Streptophyta > Pinopsida > Pinales > Pinaceae > Pseudotsuga > Pseudotsuga menziesii. Next base: position 214,337 of record LPNX010290745.1, read on the forward strand.
TGCCTAGTTCATGTGTCCCACCTTATGCAAGTTGTCACTTGCCTATCCATAGTGGTGAAAATTGCCTTATTTGACTCATGTAGTTCTTGGGAAACCTCAAGGAATCAAATCTGCTTTATTCCTGGCCTCCTAAGCGCCCTTCTACTTTTTCTGCTTTATTGCCTGCTTTTTCAGTGTTTTAAGGAAAATGGAAAAGCTTGACTAGGTGAGGTTGACTAGTTTTTTGTCCTACACATCCTCCACTCTTTTCTCCTTGGAAAATCATGTATGAGTTGTCATTCAATCACTCTTTAGCTTTCCTAAGTGCTTTTTCCAATTCGTGAGCTCCATGACTGATTTGGAATCAGCTTTATGCACCTATGGGGGATTTGCTTATTTTTAGTAAGCCTGCTTTTGACTAGATTCGAATTGCTTCTCATGCATTCAAATATACTTTGTAATTATTTAATGCAGAAGCCTATGTTATTACAGGGTTGGCTATTGTACACTGATTCAATACAGTTTAGTGTTCAGCTCCATATTCAGTCTCTTTTGTGAGTGATTTTGCATGATCAATTGATAATTGTTGTGAGTAAAATTAATCTATCATTGGGTTCAATTTCCACAATTTTTGGATCAAGTGGCCTCTAAGATCCTATGATGGGGGATCTCAAGCTCAACTAACCCACAATGATATGGATAAGGGAGGACACGAGGCTGATGATCTAGAAGCCTCGAGAAACTTCTCTTTTTCCCATTTTACCCAGGGTATTGGTTTTCTTAGCTTATGACATAGTGGTTTAGATGAGAAACGCTTATGGGCCAAAGGGCACAAGCGGTGGCACCACTTATGGCAAATAGGATGTAGGCAGTGCGAGCAAGGTACCACTCATGGTTCACAGGGAAAGCATAATGTTGAGTATTTTCATGTAGAATTGACAAACGTCATGGGTTTCCACTCTAAGTGATGGGATTAAGGGAAAACATGTAATTCAAAGGTCTTATCACATTGTGGTGATAGGATTTGGGTATAACAGAATGCCCCCCAAAGCATGAGTCTTAGAGGGATACGATAAATGAAAGCTTTGAGAGAACAAGTTGTCGCTTCGAGGTGAAGATGTCAACTCGATCGGAGCATATTGTCTGGTAGGTACCTATAGTACATCAATATTTCTAACTCATAGACACAAGTAACCAACTCATGGCTGCGGAGCAATACAAGGCAGATACATGGGAGGAATAAACAAGCACGGCTACTAGAATACAGCACAGATCCATGTGATAGAGGACTCAAACTTGGACATAGCTACCAGACATACAACGTAGATCTATGTCATATAGACGCAAATTTGAGCATATCCATGACCATACAAATGTGGATCCATGCTAGATATACAAAACTCCATCGCAACCTGGGAAAAGCAGTGAGCGCTTAAACAAATACCCAGGGTCTTCATCTCATCTTCCACAAAGTACAATTCTATCCATGTGATTACAATGATCTGAAGTCGAACATGGTAGAAACCACTTGATTACCGGCTAATGATGTGAACTGTTAACAAGTGTGAGGGAGATCATAATTGATGTTAATGATTCCCAAGGTATCCTAGTACAGTCTACTGAGTGTAAATAGATGTCCTAATGTCAAACACCCAGTCGACAATTCTATGTCCTGATGTCAGTAGATTCTATCGATCAAAGGTCAATGATCTGTGAACCTATGTTGAGACTGAGAGAATCTGTCATTAAGGCATATAGATCTCAAGGTAGTAAGTTTTTGTTTCTAAGACTATTTCCTGGATGATGAGCTGATGTCGACCGGAAAAGTCTCGTCGAAGGAGGGCCATGATGAGTCCCACATCAATGACATGAAACTTAGAACATAGTTTTGGAATGATGTGAAGGTAGTGACCATAAGATTGGCTCAAAAGTACTAATATAGAGACTGTTTTGACTGCAGAGGAAAAACTTCTTCAAATTCCCTTTGAACATTAGGCGGCACAACAAAAGACTTGGTAGCATGACTAAACAGGACAAACACATAGTGTGACAGTGGACAATGTATTCTTTTGAAAGACTCAAGGGAGTGACATGACTCATGAAAGTGGATCGTCATGGACATTAGCTGAATACCCAATTGATTGAAATGATATGCAGACAAGTGTCATGTTCAAAGGTAACGACAGACTACTACCATTTACTTGCAAAAATGATTCCCTTCCCATTTTTCCCATCATGATCAATGAGTGCCTCTTTTCAGTTCTATGAGTTCAAAAAAATTAGATAAATAGTACACTATGCCTATAGATGTTATTTGCTTTCCATTTCCTTTCCACAATAGTTTGTGAATGAAGTTGTATACTATTAGTCACGATACATAACTTTACAATCAATTTGACGCACAGGACATAGGAGGTGAATGTTAATGTTAAAAGGGAAACTAAACCTCTATAATGAAAGAAAATTGGGATTCATCACATGTCAATGGCCATATGACCCAATTCTGGAGATTACCATCGCAAATTTAGATATAAAAGTGATTGGCAATAGTTTCAAACATAAGAAATAAAAATAAACATCACTTCACTAGCATGCAAATGCTCAACCTCAATGTTTATGGAATAGGAGGTTGTGCCCCATTATATGGTAAGCCCAAAGGCTATGAAGAGTGGCTAAAGAAAAACACTTATTAGATTAAAACATAATCTTAGATTCTTAACATCATTAGCTCAATTCACACAAATAACTAGACAATAAATGCATCTATAATGGTATTTACTCTACCATGAAAGGGAATGAGAGAACCTATAGTGGATGTCTTGATCTCATATTTTGGATAGAACTACATATTTTCTGATCCATTTAGCTCTCGGGGGGTTACTAGAAGAAATAAGGGGTAAATTAAAGGGATTTAAAGATAAAATTTCTATAGAAATGGGGTTCACAGGGGTTTTAGATTGATTTCTAATGTACGCAGAAGGACTTTAATAATTGTCTTTGCAAGCACATGTTTTGAGTGAATACATTTAGTAGACACCCTGTGTTTAGCTCCAGTATGGTAACATACGTGTCAATAGATTATCTTTTTCACATCCAATGAAGACAACTTCTGACATGACAATATTCTCACATACTGACGTCCTTCCATTTTGCACCATAATTCGGCTCATTTGTTATTTTGATATTTGTACAAGCAGAATATGATGCTATTTTCTTAGAAACGCAACATGATTGTTGGTACATATAAAAATCAGTGTTTAAACCTCGATGCCTAGATTAGAGATTCTCTAAGATTTAATCAGTGAAAGAAGAGATAACATTGAATAGAAAGGATTACCAATGACAATACTCACTTCCCTTTTGAATAGTCTTCAAACCCATTACAAGCCATCCAATGTAAATCTACTTGAATGAAAAGAACAAGTTTTGAGATGAAGGAAGACACTAAATGGTGGTTGATATAAATTTCTTTACACATTTCATCCCGTTTCATATAATAGGATCAGTTTCATCCTTGGGAAGGTTCAAACTTCCAATTGGAATTCTTGAAAAAGACAGATTTTCGCCATTTTAGTTAGTGACAACAAACATGTAACCACTGGATATAAGCATATATATGTGTAAAAGAAGAAAATTTATATTAAAGGAGGTCCCAATGAAGGGTGAAAACATAACCCAACAGCCATGTACTTCGGCTTGCTGAAATAACATTCTAAGTTTCATTCTTTTAGATTATTGGGACCTTAGTTAAAGTCCAGCAACAGTGATTTAAACCTTTCACTCTTTTTTTTTGTGCCAAATTTAGTAATCCAAATGTACATACACATATGAATAATTTACCTGGTCAAATGCAGGGTATATGTAATCTGCAAGTTGAATTTCCACTATTGCCCAATTTCCCTACACCAAAACACAAAAAGGTCAAAATAAAAAATCGACATTTGCATAGAATATAGTTTAAAACATTGACAGTAACCAAAATCAGTATAGAAATCGATGACTAATCATCTCTGTTCATGCCTACATGTGACATACATCATGAATCACGGTGACACCTGAGGAAATTAATTAGTTTAATGAAGTAATCAAACTAGAGCATCTACATTGACATCATGAATCACTGAAAGAAGAATGTAGAGAAACATTAGAGCATCTACATTGACAACCTAGGTATGTTGTTATCTAGGAAGATTGTATGTCTTGACCTTGGTGCTTAAAAGAGAAGTTTGGGTTTCCTTTGAACGCCTAGGTATCCACTTGTAGGCATGCAGATGGACAGATGAATATGCACCATAAATTTCAGGCTTTAATCTAGGGTAGTGTCCTGGCAAGTTCTAGACCTGTGAAGAGGAGAAGAAAAAGATGAGGAAATGGTTGATAGGCTCAAAGAAACTGAAGCAGAATGGCTACAAAATGAGAACTAGGTACTTTGGGACTTCTGTATGTCAGACTTCCAGCATATAAATGTTAAGATTATCACAATGAAGTCTGGCCCAGAAAATCAAATTGCAGTACTCCTTCCAATTAGGTAAGGGGTGTGTCATGGAAAGTACCCTTCCTCCACAAGGAGCTTTGAAGCCCTTTCATCTTGTTCAAGGAAGGTTAGAGACTCAACATAACTATTAGTCTGCACTTTGTTTTGATTGTAAAAGGTAATGTAGTTTTCTACAGCCTATGCTCTTGGTGTTTGTTACTTAAATAAGTTGTTTTTCAAGGGTTATTCCCATGTATTATTTCTACTTCTCCATGTACATATCAAAATCAACAATGCCAAGAAACAATGCACATATAAGATTTTGTGTGTGTACACCCATGCACGTGGTTTTCTTCCAAAAGAGTTATGGCTATCAAATCAAAAGCAAGGTGGTGATTTGGAAAAGCATCAAGTTGCAACTATGTCACCTGTACTGAGGATGATCAACCTTCTTTCTTATGAAAATCTTAATTGTGCCATACATCAACAACAATACTTCCTGTGGAATAAATCTCCATCTTTCACTGCGAGATCCATTCCATCAGCGTCCAAATAAACAGGGAAAACTTAAAATATAGGTATTTTCCAATAGGGTGTGTTGGTTCATTTGCGTGGATGACAGACAAGGATAATTTTAGGGGCGAATTTTAGCCCAGTGGGCTATTTTTCCATGTTTTTCTCCCAAAAAAGATTTGCCATTTTGCATGTTTTGAAGCCTTGTTTCGCCCAATTTTGATGGCGTAAAAATGTTTCACCCTAAAAATAGCCAAATTATTATATAAACGATATAAAATCCTTGGAAATTAAAATACTTTTTGAAAAATATCACCAATCATTTTATAGTTGGGGTTTTAAGAATTGGCAATATTCGCCAACATTTATACACTTTTAAATAAGTATGGTTCCTTAAAATTGTCTTTGATGACAGAGTGTCAAGTTTCCACCAAGTCTCCATTCTCGCAGTGGTATGCCCCACCCTTAGAGAGGAGTATTGAAGGGATGAAGCCAGTCGTATGTCTCGGGCAATTTTTGCTGAATAGCTACCCCTCAACCCTGGCACCCACTCTATGTGGTGCAGCAGGTCAAGGAATGCTTCTGGAAGTGATTTCAAGTTTATGTTGTCATTTAGTTTAGGCCTTTGTGATGTGCATTGGGGTCCAAACAATTTGACCAATCGGCCCATGGGACCTTGGTTCATGGATGAGGTTGGTAAAATATTAAGCAATCCAGTAGGGTTTCATTCTTACTGTGAAATGTTCCACCCAAATATTATTAATTTCAAAGGAATAAGTATTAGGGCTGATAGCAAGTTCTGTACAATTTCGCTAGAATAGTTACTTGTTTGACTTGGCACAAAGTCAGTGCCCTGCAGTGAAAATCCTCAAAACGTTTCCAATAAAGATAATAATAAAATAAACTGGGCATTCCAAATTGATGTTAATTGTGAGAATCAATGCTAAAATCTAAACTAGACGATGGCAAACTTGGCTCCCTAGGACGATGGATAACCAATTCCTCCAAAAATGGTTACAGTCCACCGATAGCATTGGATTTGACAGTATCTAGTCGCAAGTGAAAAAAAACAAATTCTTTTCGATCTGGGGATCTCTGTGTGACAAATTGGAGAATGTAATTGAGTAATTGAGTAAATTCTTGTGATATACATTTAATAAATCCACACCTGGCCAGATTTCTTGGGATTAACTGCGGATGCTTTCCCTCCATAGTTGCAACTCCAGATTTGTAAACATGTCATGAAGAATCCTGCTGCTTTGACTTGACCTTTGAATTCCTTTTCATGTTGGAATATATTAAACCAACTCACAACTTAGGATAAAATAATTAATAATTATTTAATTAATTATTCACCCACTAGCTTAATTAGTTGGCATGCACTTGCACCTTAAAGTCAATACATGCCATCTATATCCTAGGAATGATTTATTTTCAATTCTAGGTTGATCTTGACCACCTTTTGACAATCTAGAATTAGTATACAGGACTTTACAGTAGATTCTGCTTTATTCTGCTTTTTTTGCTTTTCGTGCTTTTCTATGGATAAGATAAAAGCTAGTCAACTAGGAAACTGGGGGCTTTTGTTTCCAACCCATCCTCCATTATTTTTTCTCCATTTTCTAGGATTAGCATGTTATTTCCATATCCTTGACAACTCACTCATGCTTTTTCCAACTCGTGAGGTCCTTGATAGATTTGGTAAGTGCTTTAGCCACCTATGGGGGTTTGCTATATTTTGGTAAGTCATCCTTTTTGAGCTTTATGAGTTGTTTCCATACAATTAGATTTTCCTATGATGGATGTACTATTTATGTACACTATTATTCATCATTATTAAATGGAAGGATACACACCAATATTCATCTCTTCATTCATGCGATTCAGTCTCTTTTCTTCTCTCTATTTTTCTTGTGTATGCTTGTGAGAATTCTTAGTAGCAAGATCTATTTCATGTGCTTATTTTTAGAATCATTGCACATATAATTGATCTATTATTTCTACATGGTATCAGAGCTACAAGGTTTATCAAGTTCTATAGAGTTGAGGAGCGCTTCCAGTCTCCTATCCCTCTCTGAAGAAGAGCTTGTCTAGCTTACAAGATTTTCTCCTAGTTTGTTTTGCAGGTTGCAGATATTTTATTCTTAAGCACATCAATTCAGAAATATGGATTCTTCATCAGCAATAATTCATACTTCCTTCAACTACCACGAACGAAAATCCAAAATCTCCATTCTATTGCGCAGTAGAGGATTATACACATTTACACTAGCTTTGGAGAATGAGCCCAATCCTATGATTGAGAAAGGTAAGTAGCATAATAGGTTGGATGAAGCCTATGGATTTATTTTCCTCTCTATTTCTCCTAATCTACTCTTTCATATATATTGTTTGACCACTCTAAACCAAGTATGGACTCAATTGGAGTCTCTCTTTGGAGTTCAAGATGAGCTAAGAGTGCATCAATTGGAGATTGAGTTATTCTCACTAAGTCCAAGCAATTTTGAATCTCTTGAGGTTTTCTTCACCAAGTTCAAGTCACTTTTTCTAATGCTCAAGCAATGTGGGATTGAGAAAGCAGATGATCGATTAATCCTTTCCATTCTTTCAAAATTGGGTCCTGATTACTCAGTTTTTGTGTCTACTTTTCATGCAACTAGGCTTGTTGTTCCTAAGTGGAAAACGCCTTCTTTAAATTATTTTCTTGATTCACTAACAAAGGAGCAAGATAAATTGATCCATATGGGTGTCCTTAATTCTTCAAATGGAAAGGATCATGCTCTCTTGGTTCAAGGAAGCAAGAAATTCAAATCAAAAGATAAGCAAATTGTGAAGAAGCCAAAGTCAGAAATTGAAGATGAAGATTCATATGAAGATTTAATGAAGAAAGTTAAGAAGAAAGGGAGAACATCCAAGTGTTCTTATTTCAGAAAGGGTTTTCATTCAAAGAATAAGTGTTTCAAGAAGAATATGGACATCATGTCTCAGCTTCTTGAGAAGCACAAGATCGAAGTTCCAGATGAACTAGAGAAGCCTGTTGATTCCTCAGAATAATGTCATACTGTGCAGTTCCAAGGTGATATAACTTATGCTTTGAGTTCCAAAGTTCTCTCCTTTTCTCATATATTGATATAGATTTATTCTTTGATATATCAGAATCATAAATATCAGAACCCTTCTTTGATGATCCTCCTCTCAGTCTACTAGATTCATCTCCCAAAAATTGTGATTTTTCACTAGATATTGACTTACCTTTGAGAAGCTCTTCCTCACAAGATTGTATATCTGATTTAGAAGATTGTTTGCAGGATTATATGCATGTCATGACGCATATAATACCACCATCCATACCATATACCATACCTCTGAATAATCCAAAGACTATACAAATTCCAAGATCACTAGTTGATTCCTCATTGGTCTCTTATGCAGTGATATTTATCTTACATGGTTTGAAGTATTTCCTATCTTTCATTGGCTGGTTATCCATGTCCTTAATAATATTTGGACTGATATTAAACATGTTTGGATCTGTTCTAAACACTTATGGTTCATATCTTAAGCCCATCCATCATTCAGATTTTTACACCTATCAGTTTTCCCCAGTTGTTCACAATTTTCCTAGTCTAGCCCTATATCCTCATGGAGCCACTTAAGCCTTTGTCTTTGCTGTTCCATATGCTAATGTTTCTGATATATCAGAGTTTTATCAGCCTCATATCAGATATATACAGGTGCTACATCATATTGGAATATTGACATGTGATTCACATCACAATTTTGCAGCTATTCAAGGAATTGGGTGTGAAATAAATTGCCTTATTTTTTGTACTCTTTGGGAAGGAGTATGCACAGATCTCTTTTCCATTTCTGATTATGTTTGCAGATCAAAGTTTGACAGCAGCAAGAAGCATTCAGATAATTCTCCTACTTCATCAGATGATGAGATACAAGGAGTCTCTCCTCTTCCTTCTTTCAGGTTCTACACTCCAGCACATGATCATGGAGTTCATGATTTCTTCAACAAGTCTTCCATCTAGAAGCAGTTCACTCAGCTGATTCAAGTGAAGATAAGGATATTTTGAAGACATATTATTTCAAAATTTTGTGCCTTGTCCTTTCTTGAGGGAGGATTTTCCCCATGTGGTTTTGCCTCTTTCCTCACTTTTCTGGACATAATAATTGTTAAAGGGTGACTATAGCCTTATTGCTGGGCCCTATATGCATCCATATGAATCCATATTTTTTGTCATACCATCATAAATTCAGACCTATAGGGGGGTGTTGGAATATATTAAACCCACTCACAACTTAGGATAAAATAATTAATCATTATTTAATTAATTATTCACCCACTAGCTTAATTAGTTGGCATCCACTTGCACCTTAAAGTCAATACATGCCATCTATATCCTAGGAATGATTTATTTCCAATTCTGGGTTGATCTTGACCACCTTTTGACCATCCAGAATTAGTATATAGGACTTTACAGCAGATTCTGCTTTATTTTGCATTTTTTGTTTTTCCTGCTTTTCTATGGATAAGATAAAAGCTAGTCAACTAGGAAACTGGGAGCTTTTGTTTCCAACCCATCCTCCATTATTTTTTCTCCATTTTCTAGGATTAGCATGTTATTTCCATATCCTTGACAAATCACTCATGCTTTTTCCAACTCGTGAGGTCCTCGATAGATTTGGTAAGTGCTTTAGCCACCTATGGGGGTTTGCTATATTTTGGTAAGTCAGCCTTTTTGAGCTTTATGAGTTGTTTCCATACAATTCGATTTTCCTATGAGGGATGTACTATTTATGTACACTATTATTCATCATTATTAAATGGAAGGATACACACCAATATTCATCTCTTCATTCATGTGATTCAGTCTCTTTTCTTCTCTCTATTTTTCCTGTGTATGCTTGTGAGAATTCTTAGTAGCAAGATCTATTTCTTGTGCTTCTTTTTAGCATCATTGCACATAGCATTGATCTATTATTTCTACATGTTTCTCGCCACCAATGATAAAATTTGAAGGGGGTGTCTTAATTTCAATTGGAAGGTTATTTATTCTAGGAGCACATGAAAAAATGATATATTTTCAATCAAATGTATTTTAAACACATTAATTTGTCATATATATATCATTAATTTTATATTTCACTAAAATAACAACCATTTTATTGTATTATTTCGAGTTGGAGCACACTTCATTATAAAAAAAACTACTTAGACTATGTGATAACCATATTGGGGCATTCGCTCGACCTCCTGCATATTGCAAGACGTCGTAACTAAATATAGTCTTAAAGAATAACTAGAACCATGAGAGAATTACTTACTATTAACTATATACAAAATGAACTCACTAAGAAAAACGAATCTATCATATATATATATAACCAAAAACTTAATTTAAACCAGAGAGAGGGAAACAATCCAAACTTAAGAGATGTAAGAATCATGGGGATTGGGCACCTAAGAAAAAATAATACACAACTCATAAAACATTAAAAAAACAAATCCTAGATACCAAGCAAGTTAGCAACGCTAGCATACATGTATGGGATGGAGGGGCAATCGAATCAATCCTAAGTCAACTGAAGCCTTGCAACACATTGAATGTCTGAGCCTCAACAATCTGCCTTTTAAATTGAACCAAAATACCAAAAGAAGTTTACTAATGGCTAGATTTGAGAAATTTCTAGGTGTGAGTATTTAAGTGCTCACGACTCTCAAATTTGCTATGTTTTGTACCAGTCCACGATTCAGTGAATCGATAGTCATCGGTAGGAAATTTAAGTTATTTAATGAAAACAATTCATGTGTATACCTCTATGTTGAAACTATTTTCCATGTTGTTGCAGGAATCTACCCTCATTTTTGTCTTACCAAAAGGCATGATAATTAGGAAGAATACCTAAAATTATAGACTTCACCTTACACTTAGTATAGCTCATCTGAAGACAAGTCCAAACTCATATGTTTTATGAACCTGAGAGAGGAGGGGTTTGTTCCCAAAAAAAGGTCTCTCAATGTTTAATTTAACGAGTCCAATTAAAGAAAACTCGCTATCATTCATGTTTAGACAGTTTGAACGACCACAAAAGAAGACTCCAAAGGGGTCCTTTTTTGTATGATTTAGTCCCTAAGGCCTGAAAAAGTGTAAAATCATACCTTAGAGAAATCTTCTAGTCATGGTTGGCTGGAGTGTTCCTTTTTCATAAATAGTCTATCCGAACCTAAAAAGAGATAACCTATCATCAGAGAGATGACTCTTCAAATGCTTTAACGAGCATGAAGAAGACAAGATCACTCGACAATCTTTTTGTATTTAAGGAGCCCAAAAAGAGTTTAAAGAAGACTCCATTAGGTCTCTTTTCACTATGAGAGATTTTACGAGCCTGAAAAGAATCAGAAACAGACTTGGACCTTTGATACTGGGTTTCGAGAGCGTGATCAAAGTGTCGCAATAAACGCTCAACGAATTTTTCCATTTTATGGTAGTATGAAAAAGTCAAAAGTGAACTCCCAATACTTTACTGCTACTGTTCTTCTATCTTGCAACGACTCAAAACACGTGTTAAATGAACCAATAACTAACATTAAGGGATTGCGACTGATAAATTTTGAGTAATAAGCAATTTTAAATCAAAACTATAGCATGTCAAACCCAAAAATGCTTGTAAAAGTCATGTAAATAGTGAAAAATCAAATCATTTTACTATTTACCCATAGTGGAGAGCATTTGGAGCACTTTCCTAGTTAGATCTTCAATTGCTGATATCAAGAGTTTTCATTGTCGGATTCGAGTGTTGTTAGTTCCAGGTAATAGTCCAAACCCTACTTTTCCTTTTCATAGTCTCAATTTTGATTTTGGATGGTGTTTTAGGCTTGTATGGAAAGCCATAAAACCATGGGAATAGGCACCATGCTTATCCCTTGCGGGATATGCGGTACCTCACTAGAACTACACTGAAAACGAACTGCACAGGTGGTGCCACCACCTGTCTTCAACGACGTACAGGCGGTGCCAGCTGTGAAGATATAAAACCATTGACACAAGCAAAACTAGATCATTTCTTTGGATTTAAATAATTAACAATGATTCTAATAGGTGTTATGATTGTTTTTGGTAGGATCTTGCTGATAAAAAATGGTGATATGGATGGAAAGACAACATGATAATGATGACACTTTCGCCAAAATGAATGTGGGATGCATAGCCGCATTACGAGACTGTGGACTCCTAAAATTCTTATGGACTCCCAATATAGTATCACATGAGCGGTTGCTTGATCATATACTCCGGATGTGGAATCCAGAGCAACAACACTTTGAGGTTGGGGCTCATATTCTGACAGTGGAGGTAGATAATATCTACTTCTTCACTAGACTTTTGAGATGGGATTCCCCCATCTCGCTGATAGGTTCCCAAGGAGGGGATATTACCACACAAGAGTTGATAAACCGTCACTGTATCCAGGGACGAGGACATCGGGGAAGAAAATCCCCATAAAGGCAGTGATGGACAGACCTCTACGGACTGTCTTGTTTATGATGCAGAGAGTGGCGGGAAGCGAGGGGGTGCACTAGGATTATAGGGCACACATGATTTATGCCATAGAGGCCATGGCACCTACAGTATTCAACTGGGTGGAAGCCCTGCTTCCCATATTCAAGGATCAACTGACTAAGTGTCGGCAGGGGGAACTGAAGCAATTTGATTTTGGTTCCATTATATCCTACTTCTTCTTCAAGCAGGTACCACATATGAGACCCTAGGTGGTATTTACAGAGCTGAGAGCGCGAGACCCTCGCATGCAGAGGTGGGTCTGGATTATGGCTCATACTAGAGCGGGCGAGGGGAAGGTGAAGCTCGGTGACCTGTTCTTTAGAAGGATAAGAGATCAGATCCTCATGGTGGAGGATTATTCTTATGCAGGTACGAACTTCAGTGGAGACCCTGATCTACTGCTCCCACCTGGCAGACAGTGGGGTGACATCGGTAAGAAGCAAGAAACCCTAAAATGGAAAGTGTTTTTATTTTTTATATTTTTTATGTTAAGTAATGAGACCTGAATATTTTCCTATAGACGTTGTAGCAGCATGACCTGGGGGAGCTTCCCCATTGGATAGACAAGCTGGAGCTTGCTTTGTACCGCAGGGTGATGATGTGACCAAGGAGTTAGAGGAAAACCTGGAGAGGTTGAACTTATTAGAGGAAATTTCAACTCAAAATGGGCCTTTTAACTTTAACTCAAATTCCATGTCATCATGTGTTAGCCAATGAAATTGATTTAAATTTGAAATACCGTATAGGTCTTAAACACTTTTTTAATGACATCATCATCATGTTTTTTCAGGTATTTCTTGTTTTTGGGGTAGCGGGGTCCATCAAAAGTATGCCGAGTGGGTACTCGTTGGATGCGGAATTCAATTCCACATCCAACAAGATCTTCCGATCGAAATTTGAGTAAAAACACGGGGAGATATGTCGAAAATAGAAACAAAAAAGTAGTTTTTTTCTTTTCTACCTCCAAAATTAATAAATATTATTTTATTAATTTAACTATTATTTTATTAATTTTTTTTAGGAGGCCCATTTTGAGTTGAAATTTCCTCTAATAGGCTAGACATCCCTGACGCTTCCATTGATGACCTCCCTCTGAGGTATCAAAGACCTATAGCAGGAGTACTGAGTTGGTTTAGTAGACTGCTACATAGAGTATCCCGGGCAGTGATGTGCTACCACAAGCATCACTAGACAATGTATGCATGATGTATCTACTGAAAGTTGACAGCTTTAGGATTTTGTATTTATATGTCTCAAATGGTGGATGTATTTTACATGAGTTTTATGTGTCTTTAATTGTTTATTTACAATGAACCATGTTTGATTTTAATGTCATGAATGGGAAATATGCCAATCTAGGATGTAATTAGCTAGTGAGTCACCAACTACATTATGTTCCCTAGGGATATGCCTATAGGTGATGGTTTCAAATGACCTTTCTAACAAGCGTACCCTCTAGAAGAGGCGGAGAAGCACTGGATTTCTATTGGTATAAACATGGTTTAAATGACAAAATGCAAGTTGTGAGTCCATCAGGACTACCAGATTGCAAACATTTTTGGAGGCAGCTTCAGTTAGAAGACCTATGATTGGTTGATACTCGACGATGTTGTTGGTAGTGAGACTAATACAAACTGCTCATGAACTGACCAAATATTTAGCTGGGGAATAGAGGACCCAAGCAGCTGAGGCAAGATCCAAGGTGTGGCAGCAAGCACCATCAACGAAGCCATAGAAAGCCATCTACTCTGCATGAGCAAAACATGGTATAAACAGATGCGGACACTAAACTAAAAACCATATTGAAAATAGTAAAAGCACACTGAAATTCAAGCAATATACATATATACAAGATACTATCTAAGAAAGACCTAGGCATAGTACCTTTTCAGGTACAACCCATTGCGAGGTTGCCATAAAGGGATTCCATCGTAGTCAACAAGCTTGTAGGACCCTTTCTCTTAAACTTTAGAAATGATGAAAGGACCATACCACATGGACTCGAACTTTCATTTTCCTAGTTTGTCATATCTTTGGTCGTAAGTCAAAACTAGGTCACCCTCGTTAAAGGCACAACGTTGGATGGATTTATCATACTACGCCTTGACACATTTCTTATGTGCCTCATTATCCAAGGCAACATCTCTCCGAGTCTCATCAAGGTTATTGAAGTACAAAAATCTCGCTTCCTCTACGGAAGTGTCTGGGAGAAGTTCAACGGCAAGTTGTAAGGATGGAATCTGACATTGACTCGATAAGACAGCTTCGAGTCCATAGACAAGATGGAAAGGTGTGAAACTAGTAGTTGTTTTCACCAAAGTCTTGTAAGCCCAAAGAGAAGATAAAAGTATGTGGTTCCAGTTGGATTTATGATCTCCAACCATCCGACGAAGCATAGTTTTAAAAACTTTGTTAATGGCCTCTACCTAACCATTAGCGTGTGGATAATATGGCGTAGAGTTTTCATGGTGAAAACCTAGCTTGGAACTTAGTTCCTCCATCATTTGATTATGGAAATGTGATCCGTGATCAGTAACAATGGACTGTGGGACTCCAAATCTAGATATGATATGATTGAACTAGAAGAGAGCAGCAATCTTACCATATTTCGCATATGTAGCCATGGACTCAGCCCATTTTGTAAAATAGTCAACAGCTATGATGATGTAACCATGCCCCTTGGTTGAAGTAGGATTAAAATGCATATAATCAATCCCACATTTGGAAAATGGGATAACAACAATTACAGGGTGTAGTGGAGCAGGATGAGAGAGCTTTTTTGGATAAAAATGTTGATAAGGTGGGAATTTCTTAATAGCCTCATGACAGTCTTTAAAGACTGAAGGACAAAAATAGCCAGCGTGGAGGATTTTCTGGGATGTACCCATCCCAAATAAATGATCGCCACATGCTCCAGAGTGGCAATCATTCAACACATGTTCAGCTTACTCATGGGTGAGGCATTGCTGGAGAATAGAATCAATCCCACGTCTATACAAGGTATCATTCAAGATGAGGTAATATTTTGCATGGTGATGGATATGGCGGTGATCGTCACGGGATAGATTTGGTTGAAATATTTGTGTTTGGAGATAAATTAGCATATCTCCATACAATGGGTTAGTAGTGCTTATTAGGAACATAAATTCATCGGGAAATGAATCACTGGCCTCATTAGGAAATGAATCACTGGGCTCAGATTCCATTGAAGCACAGGGAAGATCACACATGAGCTTAGCAAAGACCAAGGATTTCTTTGACATGGCTTTGGTAAATTCCATATCAAACTCTTGTAGTATGAATATCCATCGGGAGTACTTGCCCTCGAGCACCTGACGAGTTAGGATGTAATACATAGGGTTCTGGTTTTCCAATAAAGTGGTTGTGCAGAGGAAAATGTAGTGACAAAATTTTTGTACAGCAATCACCGTGGCCAATGCTAACTTCTCCACGCGTGAATATCGGGTTTCAGAATCCATAATATTCTTTCTAGCATAGTAAATCATGTGCTCCTGAACGTTCGTATTTTCATGCACCAAAACCATAGCAATGGTAGTAGCGGAGGTAACAATATACAAAAGAAAGTCCTTTGAATAATCTGGGGGGTGTATCACGGGTGAATGAGTCAGAGCGTGTTTGAAATTATCAAAGGTGCATTGGGCTTGGTCATCCCAGAAGAACAGAGTGTCCTTCTTGAGGAGACGCATATAACCATGCATTTTCTTTGCAAAATTACACATGAAATGGCGAAGAAAGTTTTCCTTCCCTTGCAAACTTTGGAGTTCGCGAAGATTGGTTGGGGCTGCTAGAGCTAAAATGGTGGAAATTTTCAAAGAGTCTATCCGGATGCCATCCTTAGAGACCACAAAACCTAACAGACGTCTCGTCTCAATGCAAAAAACACATTTATGCGGATTGAGCCATATATTACAATGACGACATCTCAGGAAAATATCTCTAAGATGACCAAGGTGGTCCTCCCATCGCTGTGAATGAGTAGGGAGGTCATCAAGGTATGATTAAACAATATGTTTAATATCATGAAACGCATAGGACATCGTATGCTAAAAAGTGGCTCCAACATTTTTGAATCCAAAACGTAACTTCCTATATGCAAAGGTTCCCCATGGGAAAATGAATGTCATCTTGTGTTGATCGATGGGTAATATCTCAATCTGATTATAGCCAGAAAAGCCATCCATAAATGAGAAGATGACGCTTTCAACACAGTTGTTGATAATCTGATCGATATGTGGAGTAGGAAAGTTGTCCTTGGGACAAGCTTTGTTCAAGTCTCTAAAATCGTTACAGACTCTAATGGTGCCCTACTTTTTATTGATAGGGACAGCATTTGATACCCATTTTGTCAGGGGTACGGGATAAATAAACCCAACTTTGAGAAGTTTCTCTATCTCAGCTTTAATAGTTGCGGCCTTTCGTGGATGGACTTACCTTAGTTTTTTCCTGATAGGTTTAGCCATCGAATAGGTTTTAATTTCATGGACCACAATGGATGGGTTTATCCCCAAAATTTCTTCATAAGACCAGGCAAAAATATCATGGAATTCTTTGAAAAGTACCTTGTATGCTTCAGATTCATCTGCTGAGCAGTTCTGCCCAACGTGAACATGCTCGATGGTACCAAGCTTGGCTGATATGTCCATCTGATTGGTCTGAGTAATGTTGCAAAGGTTTCATTTAGAATCTGTGTCTTACAACAATATAGGACTTTGAGATGCGTTGACAATATCAGTGGAAAACAAGGATGCAAAATCATGGTTAGCCGAACTGGTGTTGGGGAGGAACATAGATCTATGATGGTGATCCTCTCAAATGGACTCATTTGTATTCATAATCTCCATAATGGACTCATTGGAAGGAAAAGTCTTAGAGAGATAATCCAAAATAGGAAGAGATGGTTCTAACTAGTAAGGCAGGTGGTAAGGATCTGAAGCCACCAGATAAAGGTCGTCGATGTGATCATCAGAAAGGGTTTGAATGGTGTTGTATAGTTCTTCATGTGGACTCAACGAGGTGGACGCAACAATTTGTTTTCCCTTGGGATCACAATCAAAATATGCAATCATATTCACTGTCGTCATATCGGTGTTAGGAGGAGTGGATTGAAAAATACCCATAATGGATGAATCATTCAACATGCCTACCCCAATCGATTGGTAAGGAGGAGGGAACTGGCCTAACATAGGGATGTTATTAGCTGTAGAGGTCGTAACATCCAGCATACAGAAATCAAGATGATAAATGGTAACAATTCTCCCTATATGTGGAAATTGGACTATTCAGAATACTGTTGAAGCGACAGCAATCATGGAGTAAAAACAATTTCTTCCTAGAAGGAGGTTGTAATCTAATGGGGCATCTACTACTTCTACCTGAATAGAAACAATTTTTCCCCCAAGCTTGACTGCAAGGGCTGATATGAGACTGTGGGGCTGGAAATATTGTCCATCAAAGGCCTTCAGAGTCATAGGTGATGTTACAAGCTTGGGAGAGTTGATAGCTTTCCAACAAGACAGGGACAAAACCGAAGTTGAAGCTCCTTCGTCTAAGACAGTCCTAAAGAATTTATTTTCGACTGCTTTCATGATGATTTGGAAAGCAAGTTTATGAGGTAGTCTAGAGTTATAGTTCTCGACATTGAAGTGAATCAAATTAGAATTGTCCAGGTCTAAAGCTCCTAATGTAGTTAACAGGTTTTTGCATTGTGTAGGACAACTTTGGAGCACTTCCAGGGTAGACATTGCACATGGTGCCTGAGCGAGAACTTCAACTACATTATAAAATTGAGCAGCTCGGGCATTGGGGTTAAAAACAACCTTCCTAAGAGTACTCTTGGGTGGATGTAAAATCATATAGAGAGTAGGATTCTCGATGGTTAGGGGGGTAGTAGACGAGGATTCGGGAGAACCAGTAGAAGGAGCTTTCCCTGAAGAAGAATGGTCTTCTTTCTTGTCTACAAGTTTGTCATAATTCTGACTTCAAGTTTGCAGACTTATGGTATCCAAGGACATCATATGAATTTCCTCTGATGAACTAGAGTTTCCCTGACTAGACATGTGGTCTATCAGTTGTTGTTGAGAGGGAAAAGGATCCATGAGAACTGTGGGTGCAGGATTTGTTTTCAAAAATTGGGTGATTTCATCCTGGCAGGGACACTCTTTTGTGAAATGGTCACCTTTGCATAGCATACATGGATATTTTGCTTTTCTTTTCCCTTTATCGTTATCATTGTTGGTTGGTTTTGGGTTCTCTTGTTGGTTTCCAGGTTTTTTATTTTTATTTTTACCTTTCTTTTTATTATTGCTAGAGGTTTGAATACTCTGAATAGAATTAACCTCGGTAGAAACCTTGGGAGTCGAAGGAGTAGGGGTGGTGGTCTGGGGTTGCTTGGCAGGTTTTGCTGCTGACGGGGATTGGATTGAACCAACAATCCCATCAATAGGGACTTCTGCTGGTGGATTTGCAGGATCGTTGCTTGGGTGAGGAGCTTGAGGAATCAAGTCATATAAAGTTTCAGACTGGGAATAGACCAAGTCTAGATACTGGGCTCAACTAACCGCTTTCTCTTTAGTAACGGCGCCGCCCATAGCCAAATATTTGGCAATCAAAGGAAACAAAGATTTGGTAAACCAATCAGCTAATAACTTATACGGAATAAGAGCCTTAATAAGTCTTCTCTTCCTTCTCCACTCATGGATGTGATCGGATATGTGGGTGGCTATGTTCTATTGCAGACTCAGTTAAGAGATCAGTACCCATTTCATAATGAATAGGAAGCTGAAAGTGTGTCAGAAATATGGTTGCCAATGAGCCAAAATTCACAAACGAGTGTTGTAGAAGTTCAATATACCATTTCGTGGCTGTACCAGTCAAATTTCACTGAAATAGTATTAACCGAACTGAATCATCCATGAGGGAGTTTGAAGAACACCATAGATGGAATGTCATGACATGGTTTTTCAAATCGTCTCCCTACTTCACATAGAACTTTGGAATGTGCGATGGTAACTTTACCAGAATGGGAGGCCACGAGCGGTTATGTTGGATGGGATCATTAATCAACTTGGAAAAATTAGGAAAGTCCAAAGTTTCTAGGAAAGGTAACTGATGGTTAGGTTGAACATACTGGTAATATTGATATGGCATATAGTTACCAGTAGGACCATAAGTAGACTAATAGACAGGTTTTTTTGACGAAGAGCTGCCGAAAAATCCACCCGCAGGGGGTTGATTTCTAGGATCGAGATCGTTAGGACCACCAAGGCCTCTGATACCACCAGGACCATTGGGACCACCAAGACCACCAAGACCACCAGGATGCAAACCAACAGACCCTCCAGGGCCTCTAGGAGGTAAACCTCCAAAGCCTCTGGAACCACTAGGAGAAGGGCCACTAGACCCTTCAGGACCACTAGGACCATTAGGACCATAAGGATGAAATCCACCAGGCCCTCCAGGACCATTAGGACCCCCAGGGGGAGGACCTCCATAAGGGGGTCCTCTGGCACCTCCTACAGTATGTATAGGTATCCACCCCATAGCTGGAATGTAGGACCAGTTAGGTTGCCCCCATGGCATGAAAGCATTACTAGGATATGGAATTCCAGCATAAGGCATTTCTGTAGGATTGGGTGGATAATTAATGTTTCCTATAGGTATTTGATTTGATGTATAACCGTAACCCCAGGAGGTTGGATTGGTTACAGGTTGTGCCCCCAAGGGCTGACCTGAACTAGATGGGGAGTTAACCACATTAGTGTGGGTGGGAGGGACATAAATTATAGAATTTTCTATACCAAAGGTCTGTCCTTGACTATGTACAATTTCGGTGCCAGATAATGTAGGCCATGCCGAGGGTTTCCCCCCGGCACTAGAACGTAATGACGAAACAGGAATTGAAGCTTAAGCCCCAGGTGCGGAAAAACTGGGAGGATTGGGAACAAACATAATATGGGAGGTGGTAGGGTTGGTAGTTTGAACTGGGTTGTGTGGAGTTATTGTGTGATCTATAATCGGTTCAATGGGTCTCATAGAATTTGCAAGTGAACAATATCCCACAGGAACAAATGTGGATCGTGATGGTGGTGTGTCCAATATGTCATCTATTTTCTTTTCAATCTCCTGTGCACAGAGAATAGCTGCCTGGTATTGTATACATTCTTCTTCATCTGGTGTTATTTCTACAGAAGAGTTTACATGGGTGCCAAATGAGGCAATGGCTTGACCTATATAGGTATCCCAAAATGGAGCATTGGGACCATAATCCAAATGGGTAGTACCATCAAACAGGAATAAAATAGCTTCCATTGGATTTTCTCCTGAAATAGGAATAAAATTGGGTGGCCAGCCTCATACTCTTCTGGACTATCTTAGTTAAGCTAGTTTGTACATCTCCTATCTAGCCTAGGGTCTCAAAAACTAGAAAAAACACCAAAAATTTCCCTACTCAAGCTATAGGTCAAACAAGCAACCTTAAAATAACAGGAGGGGTTCAGATACTCAGGTCTCTCACCAGGATTGTCAAAAAGGTTCCACTCGCGATATACCTCGAGGGTACATGCATAGTAATCTCCAAGCAAGATGGCCAAAGGGATTTCCTCAGATGGATAAGGTATCCTAGCGGGGTCTCCCAATATACGCAAGGTACATGGGAGCTCAAATCGCTAGTAGTGTTGTCTAATCCATAACCGTACAGAAGGGGCCTTCCGATATACAATTGAGTATGTGAAGTACCTTTCTATATACCTCAAGGGTATGTGAGAGGCCGTTCGATATACAAATGGTATGTGGAAGAACCGCGCGAGTCCCAGGATGTAATGCAGATGAGTAACGACAGCTCCTACACTTAACGACACCTGAACACGTCTCTAACCTATCACTCAAATTGCTATGTAAATTTTAACCTATAACTACCATTAATTTTAAAGTGGATGGTTAGGTGAATGCATGGAGTTTTGACAGAAAAAGTAAAACCATGCAATATGCATATGCAAATATTTCACTTTACCATTCGGTATGCCTACCTAGGGGAGGGAAAGAGGGTATTTTATTTTGCTTCAAAACCAAAATTATTTCCAAACAACAATCCTGAACACAAAATCAAAGACAAGCAACACTTTCCAAACTCATTTCTCTTTTAAAATCAATCAAAAGGGGAGGAGTCTCTTTTCTTAAAACAAAAACAAGCAGCACACTATATGCATATGCACTTTATTTTTCAATTTTTTAAAGCATAGACAGATCTAACTTACAACTATAATATTTTTTATTTTGATGAGAGAGTATAAATGCAAAAGAGACAAAGGAACATAAAGAACCTGAAATCTTGTGAGTCCAATCAGAGATCCAATGTCTTATGCTCACTAATGATAATGACCTAATCTCAGTAAAAAAATTTCTTTTTTAAACAAGAAAAAAGAAGTCTTCTATGGGAAGAAAAAATGAAATCAAGATTCTAATTAACCGTTTTTCCTTCAGTATATATAACAGCAATAAAAGAGAGCTCTCTAACACCTAACATTTCGAAAAAGAAATCCTTTCACAAAGACAACCAACAATCCTAATCTGGCTTTTGGATTCTTCAAACAAACTGATCTTTTACCACAAAATTTCAAACCATAAGCATCAGATTCTAACACACAAGCCTGACAATGCAGGGCTGAAAGAAAATCAACTCAAAGTTTTTGCAAAAAATGAGAAAAAATTGGTCTTGGAATAAGGCTGACCTGGCACCGCGCTGGAAGGGCCTTGAAAGAGCGGTTATGGCCAAGCACCACTTTTGGATAACAAGACTCAGGCGGTGGCACCACGGGCTACTAACAGGTTACAGGCGGTGGCACTGCTTCTTGCCAACAGCATAAGAGTGGTTCCCTATATAGATCCAAAACACAAAGGAGAACGACAGATCAACTTAGAAAAAGATCAGATCAAGGTAAAAACTGATAGATTGAGAGTAAAAAGGAGCATAAAAAGTTGAAATACTTCAGATTTGAACAGATCTGAAATTTTCAAACCAAAATACACTGAGTCAGATAGTAGATCTGACTAAAGAGAGTTGGAGATGGAGCCTCTATTTGGACAAGAGTTCAAGAACTGAAGAATATTAGATCAACTGATATATATATCATTCCCCAGTGGAGTCGCCAGATTTGTAACCAGGAATATTTCACCTTCTGCGGACAGAAGTTGTTCCTCTGGTCTGAATGGTTCAAATCCAGAACAAATGAGTGAATGGCAAAGGATGAAGACCTTCCCTGGATGTCGTAGACACCTGGAATGTTGCTTCGATAGTGAACCTCTGTACTTGCAAACAGATCAAACATGCAAACACATCAAAGATACTAGAAAATCATCTACTTATCCATGTTAGTGACTAAGGAATCTAACAACATGTACATGCAAAATCAAAACAACAGTAATGTGGGACGGAAATCAACTTTGCATTAAGATGTGTGGAGAATTTTACAACCAATGAAGCCTTAGTGTCGACATGCATCTCCATGAGATAAACAATTCATCCCCATAAGCTCCAACTTTGCTCTCTATTCTCTCCAATGGCTTGGGCCAAGTGGTCAACCCAACAGCATAACAATACCTTGATAGTTCTCCCCCTCAACCATGGACATGAGCTTGTATTTATAAGGCTGAATGGATAGGAATGGTTGAGAGATTTGTGGATGAGGTGGCCTCTAAGATCCTATGATGGGGGATCTCAAGCTCAACTGACCCACAATGATAGAGATAAGGGAGGACATGAGGTTGATGATCTAGAAGCCTCGAGAAACTTCTCTTTTTCCCATTTTACCCAGGGTACCACTTTTCTTAGCTTATGACAGAGCGGTTTAGATGAGAATTGCTTATGGGTCAAATGCCACAAGCGATGGCACCGCTTATGGAAAATAGGATGTAGGCGGTGCAAGCAAGATACCGCTCATGGTTCACAGGGAAAGCGCAGTGCTGAGTATTTTCATGTAGAATTGACAAACAACATGGGTTTCCACTCTAAGTGCTTGGATTAAGGGAAAACATGTAAGCCAAAGGTCTTATCACATGGCGGCGACAGGATTTGGGTATAACACACTACCCCCATGTATGAGTGGTGGTATGGTAGGAACCACGGTGGCTGGCGTGGGGAAACCACTAGTGGGTAGAGGACCAACAGTAGGGTATATGGTGACAAAGGGCCCACTAGGACCAGGACCTATCGGTCCAGTGGAAGGGATACCCATATTGTTGGGTGGAACGGGAACAATCCCACTACCAATCATCCCCCCATGAATGGGATCAATATGTACACAAACCATGGGGATGGATGAGGCAGTACACAAGGTAAGTTCAGATTGATAGGAATCTGAATCAAAATCAAAGGTGATATATGACTTTGAAGGTGGTGACCGATGTCGAATGCAGATCTGAAGGTGACAGTTCAAAGAACCGAGCTAGGGGTTATGCCTCCTAATCCTATGTGAGTAGCGTGGTTGAGATATGATGGCATGATGGTGTGTTGTGTAATAAATGGAAACACAAGAGTATCAATCGTAGGGTCAAAAACCCAACTACAGTAGAGTGTGTAGAAGGAGAGCATTGGAATGATTTGAGATTGCTGAAAGTATTCTCACAAAAAACTTTGGTGAAGATGTCTGCTACTTGTTCTGAAGATGAACATAAGAGTAGGTGAATGGTGTCATCATGCACAAGTTGTCTGATGTAGTGCATATGGATCTCAATGTGTTTGGTTCTCTATCTCTGAACTGGATCATTGCATATTTGAATGGTACTCTGATTATCACAATAGATAGTTGTTGAGTATTCTGATTCGAAGCCACACTCACCAAGTAACCCCTACAACCATAAACATTGAGTTGCTGCATTTACAACTCCTCTTTCCTCTACTTCTATAGATGAGAGTGCAATGGCACTTGGTTTATTACTTGACCAGCTGATTGGTCCTTCAGTAAGCATGAACAAATATCCTAATGTTGAATTTCGATCTGTTTTGTCACCTGCCCAATCACTGTCAGTAAACCCAATCAAATCAAGATCAGATTTAGCTTTGTAGAAGATCCCATGAGTCCTTGTTCCCTGAACAAAGTTAAGGATCCTTTTGGCTGCTCTCCAATGGATCTCATGAGTCTAATCCATGTATCTTGAAGCCACACTTACTGCATAATAAATATCAGGTCGAGTATGTGTAAGGTACAGCAAACACCTAATCAGTTGCGTATACAGTGTATTATTTACCATAGGTGAAGAATCTGCTTCTTCAAGCTTAACTCCTGAAAGGAAGGGAGTCTTGCTTAGCTTGCAATATTTCATGTTGAACTTGTTCAGCAAATCCAAATAATACTTGTGCTGATGTACTTTTATTCCATGTTTGGTTTGAGAAATCTCGAGACCCAAGAATTGGCTCAATAACCCCAAATCTGTCATAGAAAATGCATGGTTCATTGCATCCTTCAAGGAGGCAATTTCATCCTTTGAGATTCCTATAATGAGAAGGTCATCTACATACAAGAAAATAATCATCAAATAACCATGAATTAGCTTCAAATAAACATTAGGATCATTATTTCATCAAACAAAACTCAATGACAGCAAAAAGCCACCAATCTTGGCATACCAAGCCCTGGGGGATTGCTTAAGCCCATACAATTATTTATTTAGCCTGCACACAAGATATGGATTAGTAGAAAATCCTTGAGGCTGATGCATGTAAATATCTTCAGTAATATCTCCATTCAAGAAAGCACACTTCACATCCATGTGATGTACCTCCCACTGCTTCAAAGCTGCAATGGCTAAGGCTAGCCTGATGGAGTCCATCTTTGCCACTGGTGCAAAGGTCTCATTGTAATCTATGCCATGTACCTATGAGTAGCCCTTGGATACCAATGTTGCCTTATATTTCAAAGGTGAACCATCAGCAGCAAACTTGGTTTTGTAAACCCACTTACATTGAACTAGCTTCCTCCCTGGGGGCAAGATCAACCAGCTCCCAAGTGTTGTTCTTCTAGAGTGAGATGAACTCTTATTTCATGGTTGTTTTCCATATTGGATCATGTGCTGCATATTCATATGTATATGGGTCTGATTCAGCCATCAAATAGCATTTCTCTGCAAACAAAGGGTCTTTCATACACAAAGCACTCTCAAACTGAGATCTAGTCCTCCTAGGATCACTAGGATTTCCAGCTAGTTCTCCAGCTGCATGAATGGTCTTTGCTACCCATTTTTGTCTTGTAGGACTGTTAGGATATGCAATTAAATCATTATTATGAAACATATCAGAATCAGCAAACTCAACTATCTCTTCACTTACATTCAATGGTTCTGGTGGTGAAGAGGATTCTCCAACTTCCACTACTGCTAAAGGCTCTTCTTGGAACTGAACACTCCTTTCAATGAAGGCTTTGTTTGTGCTCAAATTGATTAGCTTGTACCCTTTTGAATCTTCAGAGTACCCAACAAATAGACACTCTTGGATTTGGGGCTGCAAATCCTTCCTCTTTTCTGTTGGAATTCTAGCCCAAGCCCTTGAGCCAAAACTCCTGAAATGGGTCACATCTAGCTTGTGCCCACTCCATGCTTTGAAAGGATTCATACCATCAAGTTGTTTATGAGGCACCCTATTCTAGATATAGGCTGCACAGTTTATAGCTTCGGACCAAAACTTTGGTGGCAAAGTCTTAGCCTCCATCATGCAGGTTGCCATCTCTTTCAGTGATCTGTTCTTCCTCTTAGCAATACCATTTTGCTATGGTGTGTAAGGGATAGAATGCTACATATGAATACCTGCATCTGCACAATATTAAATGAACTCAAACTTGACATACTCACCACAATTGTCAGATCTGAGGACCTTGAGTTTCCTCCCAGACTGGTTTTCAACCAAAGCCTTGAAGACTTTGAAGAGGCCAAAAACTTCAGACTTGTGTTTCAGGAAGTAAACCCAGCAGTACCTAGAAAAGTCATCTATGAATTTCAATGCATATTTGGCCTAACTCATTGAAATAGGAGGAAATGGGCCATCAACATCACTGTGGATCAACTCAAGAGGTGTAGAGGTTCTCTCATGACTAGCTTTCTCAAATTTATGCTCTGGGTGTTTTCCTAAGATGCAACCTTGATAGAATCCTTTGGAAAACTTAATCTTGGGTAACCCTATGACCATTTATTTTTCACTAAGATCATAAAGATACTTATAGTTAATATGGCCAAATATTTCATGCCAAAGCTTGCTTGCCTCATTAGCATGAATCAGAAGAGCAGAGGGGTTTGAGTAGGGTAGGAAGTGTGAGAACATGTATACCTTCGAAGTGTGATTTGTAACTCCTTTTGCAGTGACTTTACCACTTGAGATCTCTGTGATCTCAAATTCATCAGGGGAGAATATGACCTTCTTTGGAGACCCTTTTTGGGTCATCTAATACACTGATAAGAGGTTAGAGGAAAGACCTGGAACATACAATACATTGCTAAACTTACCATGGTCAAGATCAATCCTCCCTTTGCCCAAACTTTCAGTGAGAGAGTCATATCCTAGTACTATTGGTGGACCTTTCGACATGTCAAGTGAGGTGAATGCCTCCTTGGTCGAAACCATATGTCTTGAAGCTCCAGAATCAATGAGGTAACTAGGTAAGCTTGATGTGCCAACAACCAATGCATGAACTTTTTCTCTGTCTTCTGAATTTGATCCTCCTTCCCTCTTCTTTGAGCTATCAAGAAGGGAGATGCCATTCTTCTCCAGGATTTGGGTCAGCATGTCAATTTTCTTCTTCATGCAGGAGATTTCGGGATGATTTCCCTTACTGCAATATGCGCACTTGCTCATTTCTCCTTTGTTCTTCTTCTTCTGGGGGTTCTTCTTGGAACCTTGGGGATCCTCTGGAGACTTGTTCTTGTCTCTCTTTTGCTCAGGTGGCTTCTTATCTTTCTTCTTTCCTTTTGAATCCACCCTCGAATATCCAACAACTAGAGCTTGGTCTTTGGAGGGTTTGATGGTGCCCATCATCACCAATTATTCTTGTTCTTGTGTGAGAGATTCCATGAAATCTACAAGGCTAGGCATTTTCTAGGCTCAAGCTGTCAACTTAGTTGCATGGAAGGTCGAAAAAAACACTAAATAGCTAAGGCCAAGCTTCAAGAGCATGGCCAAAACCAATTTCTCCACCTTCTTTTCAATTCCACACTATTTTAGCTGCAAAACAAGGGCTTTGAACTTGGAAAAGTAGAGTTGCAGGGATTCAAAGCTGTTGGGACTCAAGAATATAAATTCATTTTCGATTTTATGTCCCCTCATCTCATTTTTCTTACCAAAAAGCTCAACAAGATTCTCCCATACTTCATTTGGTGATGTTAATACATCAATATGGAAAAGGAGGTCTCTGGATATGCTCAGACATAGGAGACCATAGGCCTCATCCCTCCTGTTGTGCCATTTAATTTTCTCTGCAGCTGCATTGGGCTCTACTTCTATTGCCATAGTCACTCTCTATATCCCTTTCTCTCTCAATAGTATCTCCATCTTTTCTTTCCATTCAATGAAGTTAAATGGAGTCAAGTCGATCTTCTGAGATTGATCCATAGCTTAGAAATTTGCCCTTCAGTCAGCAGAATGCTCCCAGTCAATGATGTCGAACCTGCAATAAAAAATTGGAAGGATATAAATCGATCTACAAAGGATCTGATATCATGTTTAAATTGAACCCAAGTGTTAGAACAATTACACTCAAAAAAATTTCCAATTACACATGCAAATTACACACAAAGGAGACCGAATATGGAGCAGAACACTAATCTGTATTGAATAAGTGTACAATATCCAACCCTGTAAAGTCATAGGCTGCCACAATAAATAATTACATGATATATTTGAATTCATTGGGATTCCATTCGAATTGGTCAAAAGCAGGCTTACTAAATCTAAGCAAATCCCCCATAGGTGCATAAAGCAGCTTCCAAATCTGTCTAGGAGCTCACAAATTGGAAAAATAAATTAGGCAAGATAATAGGTGATGGAAGGACAACTCGTACATGCTTTTATTAGGATAAAATAGTGGAGGATGATGAGGACAAAAAACAAGTTAACTTCACCTAGTCAAACTTTCTCAATTGCCTTAAAACTCAGTAAATGCAGGCAATAAAGCAGAAAAAGAAAACATGCTCTAGGAAGGCTAGGAATAAAGCAAAATTGATTCCAAGAGGTTTCCCAAGTGCTCCATGACTCATTTTTAGCAAGTTTGACCACTTTGGACATGTGGAGGACAACTTGCATAAGGTGGAATATGGAAACTAGGCAAATAAGACAAAAATGGATTAATTAATGTCTAAGGTAGTTAACTAGGGGTTGATTATTCTAACAGATTGGTTTCAAAAATGAATTCTAATGTAGCTAATACTACACCTATTATAAAACATTATTGAATTAATTTTGAACAAATTAGATGGTCCAAACGAAATGAAGAAACCATAGATCTTAGGGTTTTGACTCTAAGGATAAAGTTGATCTAAGGATATTATATGTTTAAAGTTGATCTGGGGATATCATTAGGCATCCAAATGATGATGTGGCTGTTATAGGATTCATGGGTTGAAAGCTAAACAGGTTGCCCTAAACCATCCAACTACTTTAGGTCTTCAAGCTGCCAAAGAATTGAGTTAGCTACTATGTAGGTGCTGATTTGTTTCAGCTAAAACAATTCATATTTATTGGTACGATATACACCATAAAATAGTCCACCAACTAGAATAAATCGTGATATTAATTATCTCAAGAATAACAAGAAACTTCATTGCTTGGATTTTGCTAGTGATTACTTCAAATCAAGCTCAAAATTGGAGTATGGATGCAGGTTCAAGGATATTCAACATTTCCCTATTGCCACTAATCAACAACTATACAACTTACCAAGATATGGTAAATTTCCTTTATATTCATTTATTCTCAACTATGCATTTATGAGAGTATTGCATCCATTATACCTAAAATTTTAATTTAAGATGCATTCACTATATTCATAAAGATACAACAGAATATTCACTAGTACTTACTAACTTAATATCAACTTGCCAAGATATGGTAAATTTCCTTTATATTCATTTATTCTAGACTATGTATTTATGAGAATATTGCATCCATTATACCTGAAAATTTAATTTAAGATGCATTCACTATATTCCTAAAGATACAACAGAATCTTCACTAGTATTTTCTAACTTAATATCATGTATTTTAAGACTGCAATGACCACAAATCTATACCTAAAGGTTTCCCAAAACCTCTATCCCAAATATTCTACAGGGTTTGATAGATTCAACAAATAACATGCTAAATGATACAAGTATATCATTGGTTATTATACCAAAGTTTGCCTAGAATTAAACCATTGCAGTGTTCCTCCTTGGCCCATTTATGTTGTTAGATAAAGTTACATGAAAGAATAAGCTGTAACAAGCTCCTTAAACTCCATAACATACACGTGTTCCACAGTACAACTACCAATTGTTAACCATAACCAATAACATCTAGGCTAGCACCACAATATCAAGAAAAACTCCAAAATATCAAATGCATCCCCTATTGTTGAAATTGTGAAAAAATTCACAAGTGAACACCTTTGCATAGAAACATCAAAGTGCTAGGTGTAATCATACAACCAATGCAGTCATGCTAGAGCGCTTTATCAATTACATATATATTTTCCCTTGTGTTTGATGATCAAATAAAACCAAGCCACTTAAAGATACCAAACCCATGCTAATTAGACAAACCAAAGATACCAAACCCATGCTAATTAAACAAATAAAAAATCTAGTATATATCTCATCAAACATATCTTAAGATACTAATTAAATTAAATCATTTAAAACCAAAAACTTCCAAAAACAATATATATATATGAACGGTCCAAAATTATAAAACCATATATATATGAACGATCCAAAATTATATATATGTTTAAAATACATAAGTTAAACGGATAAGTTTAAGTTTAAAGTTTTGACATGGAATATGTCAAATCAACAAGTTCACATGTATAAAAACATATATGAATATGTGATATCCATTATATGGATATCACTCTCCACATTCTCTTGGCGATTGACCTATATAACACATGCAACATATAATCAAGCTTCAATATATAAATTTTATATTGTAAATAAACTTAAATAAAAATACAATTTGAAGTTAAAATAAT
This sequence comes from Pseudotsuga menziesii, assembly GCA_001517045.1. Taxonomy (NCBI): domain Eukaryota; kingdom Viridiplantae; phylum Streptophyta; class Pinopsida; order Pinales; family Pinaceae; genus Pseudotsuga; species Pseudotsuga menziesii. The sequence continues at coordinate 245,098 of LPNX010290745.1, forward strand.
AGAAATGAATAAATATACCTGAGTGAGGCCAACACCCAAAGAGGTCACCACATCCATAGCCATAGAAGGTTGTACAATACGTTTACCCACCTACAATTAAAATACCATTACTTAAACATTTAAAACATGTAATTTAAATGTAACTTAATTCAAATTTAAATAAAATGTCAATTGTTTCTAATCATTACTAAAACATTTGAAAGGTGCTTGATTTACCTCCAAATCTTGGGAGACACTAGGAATGTCTCCCAAAAAACATGATGAGAGGGGCCCAATACCCATGGTCCTAGGCGACGGGATCAGAACCTATGAACATAAAAAAAAAATCAATCTTGAAAAAATGTGTCATGTCAATAATAAGAACATATAAGTTTATAGATATTTATGCAAATGTACCTCTTTCAATGGCCCTAGGTTAACACTAGAGTCGACCATAAAATCGTTCATCTAACATGTGGGTGAGCTGCAATTCAAATGAGTTCATTATATAGTTAGATAAACTAACAAAATAGGATTTAACAATTATGAGGAAAACATAAAAGTTCTCACATAACTCCCCCCTCCCTCCTTCCTCGCGATGGAGTAAATCAAACAATCCATCTCGACAATGTTTTGCATATGCCTTGGCATATTCAACGCTCATTGAATCTACCTCATTGTCTGTTTTATAATAAAAATGTGCACAAGAATGAGCATGTGCTCTATGTTGATCCATGCCCACATCAACAACCATTAGAGCAGATGGTAAGTTGTCTCCTATGACGGTTCTGACCTCTAGACCAATCTGAGAGGGCGCCTCCATCTCTGATCATAATGTAACAACTCTCTGTGGCCAAGGCACCAAACAAGGTGTAGGATTAGGCAATAGTGGATCGCGATAGGCTCCTTCTCGTTCATACATCCTACCTTTTCGAACCCCGTAAAATTTGGACACATCTATGTAATCTGGTTTCATGTTTAAAAAAAAATCTGCATAAAAAAATCACGCAAAATAATGTGGCACTTCATCATTCTATGGAAATCTACCATAGGAAGCCAAGAATCTATCATATAAATGGTGTGCAATCTCGGGGTGCTTGAAATATTGCACCTTTAACATCTTTCGCTTCGGTCCTTCTTTAAAATTAAACATTGAAATGGTATCTGCTTTTGATACCCTCTTCTCTACATCAACCCACTTATCGGGACCCATCACCTGAGCCCTTCGCATTCACATCAAGTGAATAAAACAATCTATTGTTGGCCCAACAGTTCTATAGGCACCAATAAACTTGCCTAAAGATTCCAAAATTATTTGCAAGCTTTTCCAACTCTTTGTTGGGAGTTCGAAGCTAGCAAGATCATCCCTCAATTTTTTATGGTGGGCTATACATTGTTCAAGGGTGATAGAAACCTCTTTATTTTCCCAAGGAAGAGCATCGGGTATATCTGAAGTATAAATGGTCATGGGCTGACAACCATGTGCTTGTTAAATACTAGCCCTTCACCGACCTTGACCCTTTCTCTGAGCATTTGCATGACCTTGTTCTTGGTCCCTTGCAACATCCTTAGCATCTCCACCCTCATTTTCTCCAAATGCATAACCCTCATTTTCTCTAAATGCATCATCACCGCCAACCTCTCTGAATGCATCATCATAAACCTCAGCAGAACCACGATCCTCTACATTTACACATGTAATCATGTATAATTTAGTACAAAAAGACACAACCATTTATATACACTTGCAAATTAGTAATTTATTTAAATAGATTATATATATATGTAACATATTACCAATAAAATTTTGGTGGTCCATTGGTCGTTCTCTAAAATAATGACTAGAAGAGAGCAAATAGTCACGAGATGATGAATCAAACAATCGACCAGACACAGAAGCTTGGCCACTATCACCAGACAATCTATTACGCTGTGTCTCTATAAAGAAAAATGCTAATGAAGCTTAGTAAAATCAATGAACAAGACTTGAAACAAATATAAATATTCACGCATACTAATAAATTTTGCATGTGCATAAATTTCAAACACATACCTAATGTGTCTTGATATAATACGCTAGAATCTCTAGCTGATTCAGACCATCTTCAAGAGCGAACATTTGAAGGTATTTCAGTAGCTGTAGGTGTAGTATTATGGGTCCTTGTCTCAAATGTCTCTGTACATATTCGACTCGAAGAATGAGTGACCACCTTATCTCGAACCATCTCTACTATATATCTCCTATAAACATCAAAATAAGCACCAATGAACTAATGTAGAATAGCCCATAAGACATTTTTTAGGACAAGAAAAAAAAATTGAATATACTTATTGTGTATAAAACATAATACAGTCAATCCACATCAAGTTATAAGTCTTGTGGAAATGCTGGTGAGGAAAAAAGAAAGAATTTAGAGTCTTTTTGTTGATGTACTTTGATTCATATGGAGTGTGTTACACACTAGAGCTACTTCAATGTCCCTATAAGGCTAAGGCTAGAGCAAGGGGTCAAAAAAATTTATTGTATAGACCAAAGGGGGATTTATTATATGGATATAATGTTTGATATATTTTTACCCTTTGGACTGAACATGGACAACACCTTGGGTTTTACTCTCAAAAGTACTTGGCTTAGTGCCTTTGCTGACTACCCCTTTAGTGTGATGAAGTGTCCACCATCTAGGGTTTTATGCCCATGGGTTGGTGCTCCAGGGCACACCTGTGTTGGAATAACCTACTATGTAACATGAACAACCAACATAAATTGAGAGAACATACAATTGAACAATAGAAAAAGATAAGATCTTAGAATATTGAACCAAGCATATGCACAATATCATGATATCATTATTCATAGTTGTCATGGTAGGAAATTATCCTTGACAAACCAAATAATCTACCTTGGAAAAACTTCATGGAAAAGTGTCTCTTTTGTAAACTAAAGCACACTAAATGTAGAGGAACATATAGTGGGAATTTTTGACAACCTAGGGGGGTAACAGATTCAAGCTCTTTCTATGTATAGATTCTAATGAAATTCTTAAGGTTTGGCTTTGCATCTACAAAGATAAATAATAGATGAAATCAACACTAGTATACTTTTACGAATTGTTGACAGTCTATAGACTCTAGTTTATAGTTTTGTGCTCTGAGGGAATATTATAGGTTTTGTTCAAAAGGGCAGTTTTACTTCAAACAGAACAGAGAATGCTCTGGTTTTTTGTATGGTTGTAATGAAACAGCAAACTAAAGGTACTTGTGAAATTGGCCCCATGTGAAAAATCCTTTCTAGAATTTTAATTAGGGAGCAGCAAGAGGGGTTAATTAGGGATTATAGTTGAATAACTGCATGTCATAACTTTTCATAGTTCAATAAAATAATTAGCACTAACATACCATATATATTTCAATTTTTTTTTGTTGAAATATTTAACTGGATATTTTCCAAAATCGGCTCGACCTAGGATCTTTTAAATTAAAGAATGAATATAAAGAGGTTTAAGTCTTGTAGATTAGTAAGGGATTTAACAAACATAGGAAAATTATGCTTTTTATTGTTGTGAAGCTATAGCTCAGTGTAGTTCTGTGTGTTTGCACCAGAACTATCTGAAACCCAATTTGTAGTTCTGTGTGTTTGCCTAAGATAAGTTTGCAAAAAGTATTAACTGTTGGTAAACGTTTAAAACAAAATCATATTGAAAGTTGTTGGTAGATGCTGATTTACATCTAATTTTAGCTAAGATAGATGTCTTAAATCTTTTATATTCCAATTTTTAGACTTATTATAAGTTATATTCATGTTTTATCTAATTAATTTTTTTTAATTATTTACTAAATTTAATAGCAATGAAAACAAAATTAATTTCTACTTTTTAATAGAAAATTTAATGCAAATGAAAAAACAAAATTCATTCCCATTTAGGTCTATTCGGATCCATCCAAGTGGCTTTTTATTGTACGTGACAAACAATTTACTCTACATTTCAGGGCCACCTAAAAGCACGTAACAGTTCAGAATTTAGTGAATGCTTCCAGAGGCTAGTGAAGTTTGAAGTTTGAATTTTATATATATATATATATATATATGAATGTTAAACACTATGTTTAGCACTATCAAGTTGTAATGTTGCCTACATGAAATGTGTCGCATGAACTCGACTCAGTGCCAGAAACATGGATTCCGGTTAACAGAGCAACCTCGCAGTAAAGACTAGATATGTGATAGGCACAACAGAGCATATATTTTGTTGGTCTTAGTAATTTAGATCTAACTTGCCAGGGAGGGGATATTACTTATAGCGGAATACGCTACGATCTAATAAGATAAAATGAGCCTAGAAATTGAATATATCTGAAATAATAGAGGATACACTTTCAAGATATTTAATCAATAGGATCCATATAATTGAATTTATTTATTTTACTAAGCTGGTTAAGGTATGCATACATGGTGATCCAAAAGTAGTTTATATCTTCCTTCGGGGTCAATAGCAAGCAATCACTACGTCCCTTCAATCAAAAAATACAAACCTATTACAATCTACCCAATACTATAAAATTGTTTATGTTGGACAGGTTTATCTAGAATTTTTAAAGGCCCTATATTTATAGTAGACAGAATAGGCTTAAACAAAATTAAACAAAACTTGAATAACGTGCTTACCAGGAAACCACGAAGCACCAAAGACAAATGCCCACAGACGGACGCCAACAAGCCGTGAAGCACACCCACCACCACAAAGCCGCGAAGCACCACCAAGCACCACACAAGTGAAGCACCACACAGGAGAAGCACCACCACTGTGAAGCACCACCACTGCAAAGCACCACACAAGCAGAGCACCACACAAGTGAAGCACCACCACTACGAAGCACCACAGATGTGAGATCCTAACACAAAAGCGAGCCCCTAACACACAGTTAAGGAAGAGCCGAGGACTAACAGGCGAGGCAAAGCTAAGGCGAGCCGAGGCAAGGAAAAGGCGGAGTCGAGGCGAATCAGAGGTAGATCTGAGGCCTAACAGGAGAGGCGAGGCAAAGGCAGAGCCGAGGCCTAACAAGAGAGATAGAGCTGAAGCCTAACAGGCAAGGCAAGGTAGAGTTGAGGCGCAGGCATCACAAAGACGAGGCGAGGCAGAGCCGAGGCGAGGCATCACAGAGCAAGAGGCGAGGCAGAGCAGGAGGCATCGCAGAGCTAGGACGTCGCAGAGTTGAGGTGAGGCATATCCGAGGCGTCGCAAAGCCAAGGTGAGGCGTAGGCAAAAATCAGAAACAACAAAACTGAAACAATTGCGTCATTAATAATATATATACCTTTTTTAAGCTGAAAGGTTGTTCGACCGAACATTTTTTTCGGCCAAAAACTAGTTTGGATGAAAATAAATCTGTCGGACAATATTTTTCTGTCAATCTTTATAGACCCCGCATCACGAGGTTTACCGTTAGTTTTAACATTCCGCCGAAAGAATAGTTTGGCCAAAAGTTTTTTTAAATTGTTCGGCCGAAAAAGTTAAATAGTTCAGCCAAAAAATTTAAATAGTTCGGCCGAAAAGTTTAAATAGTTCGGCCGAAAAAAAAATAGTTCGACCAAAAGTGTTTTAAATATGGATTCTGAAAGTTGATTCTCACAGAATAGACACCCAGGTTCATGATTTCACCCACCTTCCCTAAAACTATAATATCCCTCGTTGAAAACATAATAAGATCATGATGATATTTATTTAAAAAATATATGTAGTGAGAAAAGAAAGAAAGATAATAGCATGATGATGTTATTTATATAATAGGTATGTGTAATGAGAAAAAAAACACAATTGTATTTAGAAATTAAGGACAATATTTTCTTTTTATTTTTCATATTTTTATATATTTATTTAAAGAACAATAGCAAGAAATTTCATAATTTTTTTTATTTAAGTGGTTTTATTTTTTATGCATTGAGTTGGTAGATATTTTATATAAAAGATAGTATGGTTGAAATAGTTTTCATTAAAAAAAATGGATTTTTTTCGAATACTAATGTATATGATATAAATGTCATTTTTTTGTTATCTCAATTGGCTAAGGTGTGGGTCTTGTTAACATGGTCAGCCGAGTTCAATTATCTTTAGGGGTGAGCTAGTTGGGAAGAGACACCCAAAATCCAACGAGTTGAGGGTTGGTGTGCCCCAGACTAAGTGCGACGCATAATTTTTTTTATTTTCTTAGAGTTGAGTTATGCATCATTTTGTTGTTTCATTAGCTTGAAGCATTATTGCCGGATGATTGTGTTTAATATGTCATTTTCCATGGTTGAACGTAGGGATAGACGTCATTTCCTTTGCTTTCTAAGTTTTCCATTCCTCTTATTTATAGGGAGGCATACACATTTACTAAATGCATTTAATGCATTGACAACCACCGCCATCGCCTCTGTAGTGTTTATTAGCTTGTTCTCCAGCTCACAACAATGTTTTGAATGCAACTGCCAACAATGCCCTGAATGCAATTTCCTTTACCTTGTTATTATCCACAGAGAAGCTTAATTGAAGTATTGAAGTTGTAACACATAGAATTTCACAAAATAGTTTAGCATTTTATGTGAAGAAAGTAAAGTAATATCATACTTAACAGAAAATAGCGATATAATCATAAGATAGAAGGATGAGTAGTTCCTCTAACTAGTATCGTACACCTGCTCTTTAAATTCATCCTACAAGAAGGTATGTTTCCAAATTCAACTAGATCTCGATCAATAGCTTTATCTACTTGTGCTTGCACCACATCAATGTTGCTTTTGTTAGAATTTCCTCTAGTAGTTTTCATTAAAACATCTATGGGTTTTTGTCGAATTCGAAGTGAAGTCCAATTCATGGCCACTCTATGATCATGGCTCTCCGTCTTATTCATGGTTAGCATGTATTAATAGAAGGGATAAAATTCCTATGTGAGAGGTACAATAAAATAAGTGATGGGTGATGGATGAATGGATCATATTCAAATATTTTTAGTGTTATAAATTATTAGATATATATGGACGATGACTAATCAAATCCCTTATTACAACTTGATAGGGTTTGTACAATAAGTGTTCCCTTCTACTCTCT
>LPNX010290755.1:9798-78118 GCA_001517045.1 Pseudotsuga menziesii
ATTTCTATCCAAATTCGGTGCCGCTTTTGTGTTCTAGCTTCAAGGATTTGGTTGAATCAAGTAAGGGTGTAAACTAGGCAATTTAGATTTCTTGATATTGTTTATCCATATGATATATGCTCAAGAATTTTAGTTACATGCTTAATTAAGATTATTTTTGCATGATCTTTCATTTGTGTTGCTTTATACATCTATATCCAGATCTCACTAGGTGTTATGCAGGCTTGTGTTATCTAGTTGCAGGTTCCTGATTGGATGAAGGTGTGGATAAATATTGACGCCATTCCTTATAAAATAAGTTCAATAATCTGTCCCTTATAACTCCACAAAAGTGCCTCCTTTCAGCTTGCTCCATTCAAGCAACGAGCCGACCTTCTCTCCTCTTCTTCTCATTTCTTAAAAAATTCAATATTTCGGTTACCTGTCTCTCCCTCTTATGAAAAGATCTAGTTCTAGGAATTGAATATACATTATTATATCTATTTCATAAGATTCTTTCTGCTTAGATCTGTAGTTTCATAAAGAATATCATTTCATAAAGATAGATCTAGGTGTAGGAATTTCCCTTTTTGCAAGTAGCTTAATCATAGATCTAAAACTTGCTCATAAGGTAGTTTCCTTTGCTGTACGTTAAAATTTCATATTATGAAATAAAATTGCACATATTATTGGCTGCCTAAAAGGAAATTTAAGATCCCAAGGAAAGCCTGCTTTCCTTGGTTCCTTTTTACCTTTTTTAACTAGTTTTAACATAGTTTTTTTTTTTTAAAGTAAGCTGACCCAAAGGTACTTTCAGAGTGATTTTGGGAATATTTTAGTCTAATATAATTGATGGTTTTTAGCATGTTTGACATAAAATAAAGTAAGCTTCTGTTCGAAAGTGGCCTTAGGAGTCTTCAAATCCCCCCAGGGGTCTCCCATTTGACTAAAACCTTTAATTTTTGCACTTTGTAAGCTCTTGATTTCACTCCATATAAGGATCAAGAAGAATTATATCATTTATCTAATATTTTAACTATTTTTAATAAAAATAATTTTTGACTAGGCTCTTTCAAGCCCATTCCCCATCCCCCCTGGGGGGATTTGCGTCGGTGTCTTTTTTCTTTCTTTTTGTTCATCCCTTTTCAAACTAGCATAGCTCTAATATGCAGGTTAGTATAATTTGATTCATTATAAATTTCATATTCCATATTTGATATTTCAAAGTAATCTTAATACTTACCCCACGACTTCCCGATTGAACCGAAAGGGGAAAGAGATTCGTGGTAGGACTAATTAGAAAACTAGAACTGTGTATCTATTTTATTTTCTATCATTTTTTTTTCAGCTATTATAAAAATTAACCCCTCCTTGATTCCCTAATTGAGATCCACTTGGATCAAAAGAGGTTCCTGGAGGGTTTTTTTTTTTTTTTAACAAGAACACCCATCTTTAAAATTTACTACAATTGACAAGAATCCAGTGTGTATGCTTTGCACTTGGCTACGGTTCATCCGATCATTCAAGCTGTATCAAAAGCACTTGAGTGACTTGTATAATTAGGACTCACTCTCCCAAATTGACAAACCATCAGGTGAAAATCCAACACCTAGATCAGACCATCACGGTGGCAAAATACCCAAAGGAAGCGGAAACTTCTGAAAAGTGACCTCAGGGCGCCGATCTCTATCACACCCTAACGGGTGCATTAGGAAAAATATCCCTAGAGACTCCATTCATCCCACATATTCCTTGTGGGTAGCCATGAAGGTTTAGTTTTGGACATACTCCAAGTACTCTCGGGTATATCTGGAGTCCACCCCTTCACCTAATTTTAATCAACTCACACCTCAAATTTAACTTAAAAAGTACCAAGAGGCAATCGCAAAAGATTCAATCCAAGCACATGCAAGTACATTGATTTTATTTTTTGACTCCATTCTAAGGCACTGGTTATCTTCTTGCTTTATATATATATTGTGTCTCAGCATTGTGCTTTCATGTGTTCATTTTGGTATCTTGTCATATTTGATTGTCTATAGTTAAATTTCAAACTCCTAAGTAACTCATTTAGTTTAAAATCACCATACTAAGTAATTATCCTTGGTAACTTAATAGGGTCTACCCCCCTTGGATTCATTAGGAGTTGAGCCTAAACGGAGGAGTCAGGAACAAGGTGACAACCTTGACTCGAGACTTGCCCCCAAGGACACACCGAGTGGCTTGAATATTTCTGCCACGTGACCCAGGTGTTTGAAAGGTGGCAACATGTTCCACTGCTTGAAACTAGTTTGTTTTCCCCTATGATACTTGTCCCATCCTAGTCTGTAACTATAAAGCAGTTTTAATCTTTTTCAAGCTTTTTAAATATTTGAAAAAGTCCAAAAAATAAATCAAAAAACCAAAAAGCCGGACAAGGAAAGATGTTATCTTTTGGAAGCTATCGAGTTGTGTCACCTTCAAACAGAGCACTGTATATCACATCCATTAGTTGGGTTTATATTTTGACTTTAGGAGTTGTACTCATTTATCTAAATTTATCTCCACCGACTGGTTAAGCTTCCAGTCCCCATGGAGCCTCTGTCGATGCCTCCTGTGTCGCAGAGATGTCCCAATTTGTATATCGAGTCTATGCTACCTTTATTTGGTCACCATATGTCGTTATTCTCTTGTTTGAAGGAAGTTGAAACCTGAGTCGTCCATTCCTTAGTTATATTGACTTTACATGTCGGCCATTCCCAATACAGTTACTGGTTCATGCACCTTATGATCGAGTCCTTCTACATTATACAGCCTTGCTAAGTACCTCGTGTTGGATGATGGGGGATGCCTTAATTCCCTCCTTCCAGTGGATTTCATCCCATCGACTTCAGATCATTTATTCTAGGATTGGAATATATAGTCATTTTTGAGTGCCTTGATTGCAGTCATCAGTGGCAGGTTCTCTCTCCATCGACAGTCTTTGGGAATACATCAATGTCCCTTTATCAATTGATCCTCTCAAGTGTTCGACCTCAACACATCTATTCACACTTGTTAGTTTGCACTCTAGTACCTTGATTCCCATTTGCATTATCGGTGGGTGATCTCGAGTCCGTTAACGGTATACATCAATGACCGGTAATCAGACGATGGAATACTATGTTCGACCTCGACACCTCTATTCATATAGTAGGACATGTACTCATAGAAGTTTGTGTAGAAGACCTTCCAGATTGGTGGCATCTCTTATATGCTACCTACTTGATCGTCCCAGTGTTCATGAGATTTCAGCTCTCGTGACTTGATTCCAGTATATGTCAAACATTTCCAGCTATTATGGAGATCTTGATCCATTGTATATCTTCAGCCATTATGGAGATCATGATCCTTTGTATGTCTTCATCATGGATATTCTGATCTATGTATATTGTATGTGGCAATGACCACTTATGTGATATCTTGTATCATGCCTATTCATGGCCATTGTACTCTTATGTATGTATTTGTAGTATGTGCAGAGTTGTATCATTGTACTATGCTGATTGGGTGGATGGTCTTCCATTTGGGATCCTTCATCACTCCACTTCTGGGATGGACTTATAATGTATTTCGGCCATCATATGACCCCTTTGACCTCACACATTAGGGGGCATCTGTTATAGTTGATTTTACCACTCCAGGTGAATCACACTTGTATGGCCTTTCCTCTATCCCTCTGCAGACTCCTTAGACCCCTTGGACCATTTTTTTTCCTTTGATGTTTCCTTGACCATCCCTAAAAACATGTGAAAATCCATATACATGACTTTTAAACCCCTAATCGCATATATACATGGTTTTGACCCCTAAAATAGCATACATCGAGATGTGTGCATAATCCAAATCCTTTTGGAGTTTTCCTTGACATGGATCTGACTCACTTGACTCCTAGCCTTCCATATGCCTTGAGATCGCTCAGATTCGACCTTTCATTACCGCTTTGAAAAGCTATATAAGAAACTCTTTGGTACATTGAAGGCATAAGAGAGAATTGAGAGCAAAGAAACTATAGTCCATTGTTTCTGAAACTTGTGCTTGAGTCTGCATCCCTTTGTCCCTTAGAGCACTTTTGTGTTCTTTCCAAGCTTGCCTTTTTCTTGTGAACTTGCTATCGAGAAATGGAGGATTGAGGTGGGGGAGGCCCAAGTGGGCGATTCAGTTTCTCCGATTCGCAAACGTGCCGACAGATGTTGTATCCATTGTAATCTCTGATTTTATATTAATAGAAATATCTTTTCCTGTACAATAATGTATGTTTGAATGAATATTTTATCCATGGGATGATTTCAAATGTTTATACATTGTTGATTATATATGCTAGAATAGATCTAACACCAAGATATATAGTATGCTTGTCTTGTTTACTTGTTGTTGAGGATGTGATTAATCAATTCAATCTGAAGTTGGAAAGCTCAACGGGGATCTACTTCAACTGTCCGAAGTAAGGTACGAGGTCTGATCCTTTAGTGTTAGATATTTAATTTCTATTGCATATTGGAAAGGATTGATTTCTGGAGTCAAGCTATCTGTTGTGGTACCCCAAGCCATAGGAATTTCTCTTCGTAACAGTGGTCCTGTGAATGAAAAAGTGGATCTCAAGTGTAACTGTCTAGAGTTTGATTTTTTAGCATAATTCTGATCCCTATGTATCCTATTCTCTTGAAATTTTGGATGGTCCTGTGAATCAGAAACGTGGATCTCAAATGTAATAATGTAGACTTTTATTTTTGAAGCATATATTTTCTGATCCCTGTGTATCCTCTTCACTTTCACTCTCGGGTAGTCCTGTGAATGAGAAACATGGATCTCAAGTGTAAAAGTTGTAGTTCATATAATTTAAAAGGGTTTTGCATATCCACTTTGTTTGTGCTTTTGAGCAATCCTGCAAACAAGAAACAAGGATCCCTCATGTAAATATTCAAATGAACTTTTATTTTGAGATAGTTGTTGAACAAAACTTAAACGTTTAATAATAATTCAAAGAAAACCAATTCCTTCAAAACTTCAAAGTTCATTAAGATTTTTGCATTTATTTTCAAACCATTTATTTGGAACATTAAATTCAACTTTCAGAAAGAGAACATTATGTAATTGTAAAATCAAAATTGAATCTTAATCCTATATTTGAACGTCGATTTGGGAGACTTATTAGAAATAGGAAAAAAATTGAACCTTCAAACATTTTACATTTCCAATTAGTGATAGTTGATGAAAATTGAATGCATCTTATGTTTGAATCCAACCTCTTGGACCCTTGCTAAAAAATTGGAAACTTATTTGAAAAGAAGAAGTTAATAATTTGTGACAATAAAAAATCACTTCATTAGAAAAATCCTTTTACAAACTTATAAAAGTGATTCTAATTCAAAATTTGCATGTTTGAAGGATCTCAAAGAAACTATTACTCTTCTATAGTATAGAATTTAATTGAAATAACGTAAAAAGTAGTGACCATTGTGTATTTGATTGGTTCAATACTTTGAGTCACAAACACCACCAGTTTCACCGTCACTGCTCAAAAATAAGCAACTACCTTTAAATCAACGCTTTATCTAAAACTAATCAATATTTTATTTCAAATATAACCAATAATATTAGGCTAAGGAATTGGATTAGGATTGAAATCTAACACTCTAAGGCCACAAAATTTTGAAACTAGTATTGATTAAAGAGAGATCAAATCCATTAGTAGCAATAGGTCTCTAAGAAGTACTTTTAACACATGCGTTAAGAACGAGTTCAATCTGAGTAAGTAAGGGTGGTACCCCCCTCTTACTTGTTTAGTGGGATATGAGCGCATCACATTGTTTCATTTTAGTGATGAGTCCTCAGGTTGAAATCAATTTCTTGATATATCTAGTGTATGTGAGTTATTTTGGACTGATAACTGTCCTGCCCGACCATTGCTTGTGAAGTGGTAATCATAGTTTCTATTCCTAGGGTATCACAAAGGATATTGTAAGTGGGAAACACTTGTGGTACTTGAGACAGACACACTTTTGTTTCATCTCCTTCAAAGGGTGAGTAGCAACTATTAGCTTTTTCTAGATCTTATTATCTTAGTTAGGATATTTATCTAAAATAATAACAAGTGCAACAATATGAATAAGATAGAACATATACACAAGACACAAATATTTTCACTGGGGAAACCATAAAGGACAAAACCCCACAAAATTCCTTAGAATACTATAGTCACAAAAACTATATCATAATATGAAAAAACCCATTAATAAGATGTCTCCAGTAGCTAACTATCTCTCCTCCTTGTCTCTCTCTCTATCATGCAAACTTGACTGAGTGTGAGGTGTGTATAAATGATGAAGGGTGCCTCCCTATTTATACCTTTCAAGTGACTGACCTATTACATGATTGGGTTCAACCTCTTACCCTAACAAGGATGAATTCTCTGAGAGAGAATCCAAAAATACATTACATGATGTTACACTAAGCATTATTTCCTTGAATTACAATAGAGGTTGTACCTCAATGTCTATACACAATAATGACATCCCAAAAAGAGGCAAACACATCTCTGATGGGGGTACAAAAACATACAATGATAATATACATCATAATATCTTATGAAGTTACAAATAAATCAATAATCCCTCTTAACTAGGAATGTATTCTCTCTCTTCCATAGTCATCAACATCTGGTCCAGTCAACATCATAGCTGCTTCCATCATCATATGCTTATCAATCATCGATTGGTACTATCTATCATCAGAATTTTCAACAGATCCAACACTTTTTCATGTTGGGTGTAGGCCTATTTTGCATCCATGTCTTTAACACATTTACAAGCAAGCCATTGCATAGGAATAGTCCAGCGCCTTCTTTACATTGCCACAGAAATAACCTACATCTCAAACCTTTATCTCGTTGTATCCAGATCATCTCTTTTGTCCTGCACAAAACAAAACAAAAACACACAAACCACACAAAGTACAACCTAGATGCATACCACATGCATTTTATCACCATAGTAGTATGAAAGGATATTTCACGTCATCAAGACAACCTGTAACATCCACTATGCAAGAATCTCCTAGGATCACACCAAGTGCATTACATTTCTCCATAGTAAACCTATGTTCTACTAGCATAAAAGAACTTCCTAGGTGCACCTCAAGTTCCTTGTGACCTTATCATCTCTAACATGGGAACACACACAAATATAGATATATATGCACGAACTGATTATGACTAAAAAACCTTCTACACCAGGCATTTACGTTCTAGGACAACCTGAAGAACTTATTAAATATGAACAACCTACATCCATGATATTTTCGTTCATACAACTTTTGAGGCTTATTACATATTATTAACCTATGTACCATGCCAAGGATCCTTTTTACACTTATACAACCCACATGAATTATTACATCTGAATAACCTATGTACCACGCTAGGGCTCATATTTACATTCTGATAACCTCTCCTAGGACTTATTACATATGAATAATCTGTGTACCATGTCAGGTCTCACATTTACATTTGGATAACCTGTATCATGATCAATTATGTCTGAGTAACCTGTGTATCATGCCAGGACTCGTATTTACACTCATATAACCTACAAGACTGATTAAGTTCGAGCAAACTACTACACCAGGGTATTTTCTGCTTGAAAAACATGTCTCATTTCACATGTGAGATATCATGCATCTATGTCTTCTTGTCTCTTGCTATTTCTTGCATAGAACCATATCAACACTAATTACATCCAAGGATAACCTGTGTGGTTTTCTAGGACTTACTACATCTAAGGACAACCTACATGACTGATTACTTCTGAGAAACCTACGATATTTACTAGGATTTTATGATCAGATAACCTGTCTCTCCATCTATGCTAGAACTCATCACTCCCTCTTTCAAGGAGTCTTGTTATGGATCACACCAAGTATTTCTATGGAGTACTCAAACTTCACTTTGGAAAGAGGCTTGGTTAACACATCATCTATATTTTCATCCATTGCCACGTATTGGAGCTTCACTTCTCCTCTCTACACCATATCCCTAATGTAGTGGAACTTGAACTCTATGTGCTTTGACTTTTCATGGAACACAGGGTTCTTCGAAAGCTTCATGAAACTATGATTGTCATAGAAGATACACGTCACATATAATTGGAGATCAAACAAATAAAAAATAGCATCCACGACCACATTGCCTCGCAATTAGCTGAGAAAGAGGCAACATACTCTTCTCGAGTTGTACTCAGCGCCATGTAGGACTACTTCCTACTAAACTAGGAGATCATGCCAGATCCCAAACTAAAGAAGCAACCACAAGTGCTCTTCCTATCACTGGCGCTACCTTCCCAATATGAATCAACACAACCATGTGGTTAATATTCTGATTCAAATCATACTTAAGCCCATAATCCACTATACCCTTTAGGTACCTCAATACATGTTTTGCAGCTACTAGGTGAACATGTCTCAGATCCATCAATAAATGGCTCAGGGTGTTCACATCAAAGCATATCTATGGTATTATATTCGTTAGATACATCAATGAGATAATCATCTGATGATACATCGTTGCATCAGCTGAATATGATGAAGAATCACACAGAAGCTTCAATTTTGATGCCATAGGTGTGGCTATAGCCTTGCAGTCCAACATTTTTGAATCTCTTCAAAATATCCACTGTATACTTTCCTTGACTAAGGAAAATCACATCTAAAATATTCCACACCTCCATGCCTAATATGTATTGCATCATCCCTATTTATTTCATCTCGAACTCTATATCAAATATCCTCCTTGCATCTTTAATGAGTTCATCCTCGCCCATCAAGAACATGTCATCGACATAGAGCAGGAGCATTACTAGTTTTTCACCTTCAAACTTAAAGTAAATGTTGGGATCCTCTTTACTCTTGGTAAATCCTAGGCTCATCAGGAAGCCATCCATCCTGACGCACCATGTCCTAGGTTCCTATTTCAATCCATACAAGGCCTTCTTCAGTTTGCACACATGAGTCTTCCTATCATGTGTCTTGAATCCTAGTGGCTATTGTTAACCCGAAAAATCCCCCAATGAGCTCTACATGACCTACACCACCTAAATACATCCATGCACAACCCTCATATGACCCTCACATCCTCATAAAGTCTCAAAAATATGAAAAAGGGCTTAAAACCCCTAAAAGGAGCCAAAATAGCTCTCATAGGGGCTAAAACCCCTCAAAGGAGCTAAGAATTGGGTGAAAGGGACTTAAATCCCAAAAAAGGGGCTAAAGCCCTAACCAAGGGCTTAAAACCCTAAATCTCTAGAAAAAAGACATAAATAGAGGGGCAGGGGTCACTCTCAAAACACTCCTTCTCTCCCTATCATTATGCTTCCCATGTGAGTGCCTTGAGACCCTTTTCTTCTCAAGCCATTCACCCTCCCTCTTCTCCATTGCTCCACAAGACAAGCTTTCATCCCAAAGAAAGAGAGATGTGCTTCCCCAAACTAGGGCATGGTGGCCCACTTCCACCCAAATAGAAGGTATAATTGTGTTTTCTTTCATGTTTATTGTAGTTTTCTAACCTATTTTTCTTGCAGGCGTGTTGTTTAATGCTTTGTTGCAGGTTTTCCAATGATTTCTTGCAGCCATATTCTTGTTTGCTAACCATTTCATGCAGTGTTCCATAGCTTGGCCCTAACCTTGTTTGTAGGTTTTCTTCCAACCTAACAGGAACCCTACACTTTTGTTCTATAGACAAAAGGTATTTTTTCCTGCCCGTAGCTAGGGTGAAATCCCTACTACAGAATTGGCGACCATTCCAAGTCGATCCCACAAGATCCTTGGATTTAATTTTTGTGTTTCATTTTTTTTCCCTAGTTTATTTTTCTTTCAAATATAGTTTAGATCTGTCTTTTTGTGCATTTTAATTCATAGTCGAGCCTCCTGAAGGCCAAACTGAGCCCATTTGGCCATAGTACAGGTTACTGTCTGCTGTTCTTGGCCCAGGTTTTAAAAAAATTTAGTTTTTGGACCAGGTTGTAGGTATCGGGTTGAAAGGAGTGACCAGGTCGCTCATTTAGGCCTGAAAGGTGCAACTTCCTCTCAGAAAGAAATCGCTCCAATATGCAGTTTCTGAGCGAGCCCCTCACCACATTTCCCCTGAAAAGAGTGATCTGTCTCTCAGATTCATATTTTTAAGTTATTTGGACTGTGAGTGTGGCTCATCCGCCTCTGTCCATCAATCTGTGTAAATAACTGATAAATCAAATGGTCAATGGTTTAATGAATCTGATTACAAAGCTTGAATAAAATTACTATAGGTTGAGTTTATGTTCCTAATTGGAAATTGATATCTTGCCTAGCCCTTCCTACTCTACCAAGTCATCACCCTTTGGGGTATTTTGGGATAAGATGAAGGGTGAAGTTCGTATAGTAATAGAACTTCATCTATAATTTTTCGAGACCACTAAAAATGGGTGACTTGGAAGGTAGAGGGGGTAGAGACCGATGGGGGTTTCACAGCATTCACGTTCTCCCTGTTGACCGACCTTGCACCCAGAGATTGACTTGAGGATCTACGGATGGGCTTAGTCACATTGTGTTGAGATCCCAGCACTCTTTCCTGGTCAAAGAGAAATACATGTGTAAGGCAGTCACCTAGTCAGGCTACCATAGTTCAGATTCAAGCATGGCATGTCTTTAAATTTTTATTTACAATATACTGCTTTCATCAACAATTTACCCATGTTATGAATTCTGTAATAAACCAAACAATCTCTGTGAAATATCCATAAACCATATAAGCAGCCACCAAAGGTAATAGAAATACAAAATCCATGCACACAAACCATACCAAATAAAGCAACGAAACTTAGTTCATGACGTTGAGTTATCCATTAAAATTTATAATTTACACTAATTCAAACACTTGCAATCCTTGAGGACATAAGTCCTTGACTGCCTTAACCATGGGAAGTACTTGGGCTCAGCCCAGAAACTCATTGTGAGGAGTACCATGAGAACCCCAAATTAGATGGTCGTTGAGAGGAATTTCCAAGAGAAATGGGCAACGACCCCTACCGATTGACTAACACTCCCATGAGGAAAAATCCAAGCGTTGTCTCCTAATAGTCTTGGTGGCCGAGTGACCACTTGAAATCCAATAGGAAGCAATTAAAATTGGGGTCCAAAACATCAGTACCATATTTCACCACATGACATACCAACCAGACACAATTGATCCCCCACGCTCTTCCCACCACAGTTTGGGTCCTTAAACCAACATCGTCGAGACCATTTTCAACAACCCTATACACAATTGAAAGGCCACACAACCTCTGATTCAGACTCAGAATCATACAAATATGAGCCATATCTACATACTACACCATCCATCCCCATGGTAGGTGCAAATCCAAATCCATTTTTCAGCTTGGTGATTGGAAGTGGACCCACGTCCATACCCCACACAACCACCAACACCCCTGCTAATGGCCCTAGCACTTTCATGCAAAATGCCATAAGTTAGCTGCGTCCACCCATACTAACCAGTCAAACTGCCCCACTGTCATGCCTGGGGGCAGTGTCCCTTCCACTCACATTGTCCCACTTGGCATGCTTGGGGCCAGTGGCCCTTCCCCCTACAATGTCCCTCCTATCATACATGGGGGTAGTGTCCTATCCACAACTATGCCACAAGTGCCCCTAGTCATGCAGGTGCATCATGTCCCTGCAAACCCCACCACCATTGCTGCCCCATCACACATCAACCTTGGGTCAAGCCTTCCTTTCATGGCATGCCTCAACCTACCTGACTTGGCTCGGTTAACAAACGGACCCATATGCCATCAAACCTTTTGGATTCCCATGCCAACCAAACTCCCCTCATACATTCCCAAGTTTGAAGGGAAGGCAAGGGAGTGCTCCCAAAACCATATCATGACATTTCACCTATGGTGCTCATCAAACAACATTGTAGATGATTCGATCAGAATCAGACTTTTCCAACATACCCTCATAGGTGCTGCAGCCAAGTGGTACATTGAGCTACCATAAGCCAAGTACCCAGACTTCAACTCCTTGGCCTTTATGTTCCTGCAATATTTCCAGCTCCCCCTCAGATATGATGAAGGAGTGGAAATCTTGCTATCTTACCACCAAAACACTGCAACCCACATCACCGACCACATCCACGAGTGGAGGTGACATTGTAGTGTGTGCAAGATCAATATTGATGACAGGATCTTCCTGGACTGGTTCTTGAAAACCTTACTCCCACCTATAGCCAAGTACATCACCTTTGAATATCCCCAAATAGAGGAAGAGGCCATATTGAAGGCCCAGTAGTTTGACCTCATCTATGCACAGTCTTGATACCTTGACACTGTCATTCCAGACGCTCCCTGTGCAGGCACCTCCTATCGGGACGCACCAGGGGCAGCCCATGCCGCAAATGGCATCATAGTTTCTATCTCCCACCAACCACAACATCATCCAACACTACCTACAATACCACCACAACCAAGAAACACCCCAGTGTTTACTACCAAAACCAAACTTTGAACTATGCAAAAATTATGTCCCAGTGCGGAGCTACAACTTCTTATGCACAACCTGCGCCATAGCAGCAGGCCCAAGCATTAGCTTGGCTGGTACAACAATATGTAGGACAAATTCCCACATTTGTGGCACCTTTACCCCCCCAAGTCTACTATGCACCACTTATGCAAGTCGCTCAAGCCCCTGCCCCCACTCTGCCAGCACCTTTAGGACAGATGTTTGCACAGCAAAACTGTCCCAACCATCTAGCCCCCAATAACCAACAAGGAAAAGCCAGAAATAACTGAGCCCGAAACCAAGGCAATAATCAACCATACGGAGGTAGTCAAAATGTCCAGCCCAAAATACTCAGCAACCGACCACACCTAGATGCAACGCTCCGTTGTGCACAAATCAGCCATGCAAGTTGTGTGAGGTCTATGGGCACAATACACATGAATGCCCCTTCATGGGTCACGCTAAGCAAGCCATTCACAATGAGGTTCAACATGCTACCAATATGGTAGCCCCAACTTAACCCAACCCAACACCACCAAGGCCTCCACCTATTGTCCTCCAAAACCCATTTCCATCCCAAGTATTGGTAGCAACTGCACCTGTTCCACAACCCAATCCCAACACCTCGGGGGCACCTCCGACAGCAGAAATAGGTGTTCACCACCTACTAGCCATGACAACTAAAGAGGTCAATTTACAGACCAGACAAAATCAGTATGGAACTAACACTGAACCCACTGACACATCAGCGACATCTACGCCCAAAAAATCTAATGCACCCTTTCATTTACCCCCTTTTCCTCTGCACCCCCCCGTACGGTGGGTCACCAACAACATCATGGCTAGAGCTGTTGTAAGATATAGAATCATGGATGATTTGGCCTAAACACCTATGGCCATGTCCGCTCTTAAGGTACTCAAAACTTTCCCAACATAGTGAAAAGCCTTACTAGCTGCCCTTAGTGATGTAGACCCCTCTAACTCCAAGTTGATCACATTCAACATGGAGAACGGAGAACCATCAATGCCATGAACTATTGCCTTCCAAATCCTGGTATCCATTAGGAATTTGGTCATACACTGGTGCATAGTGGACGAGGGGGCATCCATGTGCATTATGTCTACCTTAGTTTGGTAGAAGCTTGGATCCCCAATTCTGCAACCATCCTCTACTACTCTGCAGACTTATTATGGACACCCCACTAAATCCCAAGGAATCCTCCCACATGTTCCCATCGCATTGGCCAAGAAAATAGTACTGATTGACATAGAGGTTTTCAATGCTCAGTTGGACTATAACCTTTTCCTCAGAAGAAGTTATATGTACGCCATGAGAGCCGTAGCATCAACTATTTTCCATCTCATGATGTTCCCTCATGAAGGGAAAATATTGATGGCTGACCAACTGACTTATCACGATCTACAAGGGCTAACTGCACCTGCCAATGTTATCCCTATGATCAACACCATTTATTCGCAAGGGCTAACCACAGCCACCAATGTTATCCCTGCAGTCAACACCATGCTTGAAAACATACCAGCCTCCCCATTGTTGAATGTGGGCCCTAGGTTGTTTGCCAATACCACCATGATGGCTTCTTTCCCCTTAGTGTCACCACCACCAACACCAAATGAGTCTATGGATTTGTACATGCTTTCATCCAGCACTGCTACACCTAAACACCCATCGCATCCGCAACCCCAACCATAATCACAACGCTATCCATAGCCGCAATATCACCAGCAGTCGTAGCATTATCTACAGCCACAGCATTATACACAGCCACCACCACAACCTCATTACCACATGCAACCATCAGGGAGTTATCAGGGCTCCTCCGTAGTCCACACAATTCCCTTCCTCTTTCCCCCACCTGGTGTCATGAGTAAGCCAGTAATGGCTACCTTAAACTTACCCAATTTCATATTAGGGATTCTTGTGTGGTACCTTGATCCACCCACCCAACCTCCAATTCCCCAGGTAGTCTTAACCCTAGTAAAATAGATTGTGGTCGAATCTCATCCTCCACCCAACCCTCAAAAACCAACCACCGCACCCACACCCACATTACCTCACACCAAAAGGGCCAAGGAAAAAAACATGAAAGCTACTACTAAACCTTGACAGATCCTACCTTGCGCCATCTATGAAGAACAGGGCCATCCAACTCAAAACTTCCCTGAGATTCCTATAATCCATGCGCAGTTGGACACCATGGATAAAACAAAAAACCTCCCCGTGGTTGAGCTCCCAAGTGGTCAAATAGTGAGAAATAAGTCATTGAGAACAAACCATGCTTGCGCCCTCTACGGATTGTATGGACACTATTCTCACAACTGCTAGGACTTGTCCTAGTTTTGAATGCCTCTAGCCAACCTTCGACAACATTCCCTTGAATCTGAGATCACTTTGATCGAAGAAATCCATCCCCCACCTCCTTCTTTAGACACCATGTCCATTTACATGATGTCCAGTTCTACAGATCCTCTTGTCTCCACCATCACCAACGGTCCATCAAACCTGTCTCTTCATTTCTTCCACAACGATGAGATACTTGAAGCCTTAACCGCCCTGGAATACCCATGGGATGACACGCACCATTGCTTGTTCTTCCTCCTCGAATAACTTGTGTCACAGTCTAACCAGTTTTCTATGGAAACCAAAGATTTCATTCATGGGAAATTCTACTGGTTCAAAAATCTCATTCCAACATGAGATTCCTTCAAAGAAGGGAACATGGCCAACATCTCACCAACCATCAAAATCAACATCTCAACCAATCCTGCATCCTGCTCCCTATAATAAGTTACTGCCTGTTGCCTCCTTTTCACACACCTGGGTCACGTGGCAGAAATCTTCAAGCCACTCGGTGTGTCCTTGGGGGCAAGTCTCGAGTCAAGGTTGTCACCTTGTTCTTGACTCCTCTGTTTAGGCTCAACTCCTAACGAAGCCAAGGGGGGTAGACCCTATTAAGTTACTAAGGATGATTACTTAGTGTTATGATGTTTAAATTGACTGAGTTATTTAGGAGTTTACAATTTAATTATCAATAATCACAGATGGCAAGATGTAAAAGATGAACACATGAAAGCACAACACTGAGACACAATATATATATAAAGCAAAAATGAGCAATGCCTTAAAAAGGAGTCAAATCAATAAGATCAATGTGCTTGCATGTGCTTGGAGTGAATGTTTTGCGATTGCATCTTGGTATGTTTTAAGTTAAAATTGAAGTATGAGTTGATTAAATTAGGCACAGGGGGGACTCCAGATATACCCAAGAGTACTTGGAGTATGTCCAAAACTAAACCTTCATGGCTACCCGCAAGGAATATGTGGGCTGAAATGGAGTCTCTGGGGCTATTGTTCGTAACGCACCCATTAGGGTGTGACAGAGATCGGCACCCCGATGTCACTTTTCAGAAGTTCCCGCTTCCTTTGGGTATTTTGTCATCGTAGAGGTTTGATCTAGGTGTTGGATTTTCACCTGATGGTTTGTCAATTGGGGAGAGTGAGTCCTAATTATGCTAGTCACCCAAGTGCTTTTGATATAGCTTGACTGATCGAACGAACCACAGCCAAGTGTAGAGCATACACACTGGAGTCTTGTAAATTTTAATAAGTTTTAAACTGAGTGTTCTTGTTTAAAAGAAAACCCTCCAAGAACCTCTTTCGATCCAAGTGGATCTCAATCGGGGAATCGAGGAGGGGTTAATTTTATAACTACTGATAAACAAATGATAGAAAAAATCAAACAGATACAAAATTCTCGTTTCTTAATTAATCCTACCACGAATCTCTTTCCCCTTTCGGGTCAATCGGGAAATCGTGGGGTAAGTATTATGATTACTTTAAAATGTAAGATATGGAGTATGGAATTAATAATGAAATATATTATACTACCCTGCAGATTAGATCAATACTAATTTGAAAAGAAATGAGCAAAAATAACAAAAAGGACACCGACGTGAATTCCCCCAAGGGGATGGGGAATGGGCTCGAAAGAGCCTATTCGAAGAAATTTTTTATTAACAGTGGTTACAATATCAGAGAACTGATATATCAGAAATTTATTGGTCCTTATACAAGCTGAAACCAAGATCTTACAATTATACAAAAAATTTAAGAATTTTGTGAAAAAAGGGAGACCCCTGGGGGGATTTGAACGCTCCAAAAGCCACTTTGGACAGCAGCTTATTTTACCTCCTGTCAGACCTGCTAAAATACAGCAAGAATATTATAATAAAATACACCCAAAAGTGCTTTAAGAGTACCTTTGGATCAGCCTACTTTATCTCACAAGAAATGAAGTTAAAACTAGCTAAACAGGCAGAAAAGGAACCAAGGAAAGCAAGCTTTCATTGGGATATTGGATTTCTATTTGTGCAGCCAACAAATATGTACTGATATTGCAGAATATTGAATTTTATAACAGCGAAAGGAAATCTAATGCATGTGATCTACAAATTTCCTTTAAATTTTCATGCAGAAAAGACGATTTCCCTACAGCTAGATCTAGGATGCTTATGAAACTTTTTAAGTGCAATATCTAGGATATGAGCTATGAAATATCAGATATATGTATATTTTACTTTGATGAAACATATCCAAATGAAATCACAGCTATGAACCGAAAAAGTAACTGGGTAAAGTGTTGATTTTGAGGGAGGAAGAAGAAGAGAAAAGTGTTGTTTTCGTTGAAGATCCACAGTGGAGCTTTCAGGTGGAATGTCGAGGGACTATGCATTTTGGAAGGTTTTGAAGAGAATGAAGAAAAAACTAGATCATCATCCTCTCCAAAGTATGAACCTGCAACTTAGCTGAAATCAAAGAACTTGCCAAGAAACTTGTGAGATCCGATTAGTACATACAAAGAGATTGAAGATAACATGCATATAAACTTATAGGACATGCTAGATCTAGATCTCTAAACATGCATCAAAGGAGAGTGACAGTCAACAAACTTATTGAAAAACACCTTTCCTATCAAGATTGTAATAAGCTAATTACCAATCTTAACCACAGATCTACAAGAAATTAGCAAGAAATGACCATAGATACAGGTTACCTCAATAAAACAATGGCAATAATCATCCATACATGTAATGGCACCACACCGTATTTCCTCCAAAGATTTTCTTTATTTCAAATGCAAAATTACAACAATACAATAGCAGCAGCACCTCAATCCCAGTTCTAACTAGCTTGGAAGAGGAGGCTATGCCTGGATATATACAAAATACAGGAGATCCAGGCCATAGGGGGCACAAATCCTCATGGAATCAGATGAAATTAGCTGATGGAGAGTCCATTAATGCCTGATCTGTGTCTAGCTGATCCAGATCTGAGTCTCACTGAGTGCAACTGTCAATCGAGGGGCTGATCTGACTGACACCTCAACCTGTTGACTGAAGCATCCACCAAAATTCATCCAGATGAGCCAAAAATGTGTTGAGGATAGAGGGAGGGTGAAATTCCCCATAAAGGATGCTCAAGATCAACTCTGGATCTGATTTGATCACCTCCTTCAGTCAAGGATTTGTCAGATCCAGTCAATCTGCTTCAGATCTGACTGATTTCAATCAAATCGGCTGAGAATCCATTGATTTATGATTTTGGATTTGCTCCATTATTCATCAATTTATTAATTAAAATAAAAAATAATTGATTTTTGGGGCTTTCTGACCTGAGTGATGGAAAATCACTCAAAACTTAGGAAATAGTGGGTCCATGGGTTTACATGGGTTTACATGGTGCTCTTAGCTTGAAAATGAGCACCTACATGACTAAAACTGATTATTTGGCCCACTTTTATTACAAAATCAATTTTTCCAATTAAACTATTAAAAAATAGCCTAAGTTTTGGAAAAATTAAATTTTAATAAAAAACACTAAAAAAACTGAAAAATTGAAAAATTGAAAAACACCTAGGGGGACTTAGACATGTTCATATGACTAAAAAATGATGTCTAGCATGTCTATACATTGACACATAGACTTCAAAAACCTCAATAGGCCTAAATTCCAAGCCGACCACCCCAACTTTGGAGGTATGGAGTGAAAAACTTAGAAATTATCAGTCGTTTATTCAACAACCAATAATAACTAAGGGAAAAAACACCCTGGGTTGATCGGATTGACAAATGAATTCTAAGAGACTGAGTATTTTACAGACACTATCATGCTAGAAGATTTATTACAATTCCCCCATGGGGTATGAACATGTGATATGATACAACAAGCACTTCCCAGAAGTACTTCCAAAGGTCTTTTTGAAGTCCGAACAAGTTAACCATGTCCAGTTCACTGGGCTCACTTGATAAAAACCACTAAGTACAACTTAGGTGGTAACATTCTGGCTCCAACTGTGGGACGTGTGCTCGATCTGGTCTTTAAGGCAAGGAGAGGATACAAGAACACCATAATCTCTAGTTTATATACCCTGCAAAAACATCTCAACTTAACAAGAAAAACCTCAGCAGCACAAGTTTTATGAAAAACCAAATGAACCATTAAGCTGATTTATTTAAACAAAATAGATGTAACTAACTAAAAGAAGCAAAGTTTTATTATAGCTAAGTATAAAATAGAAATGTAGAAAGTAAATGCTCTCTTTCAAAGAGCTTATTTTCCTACTCTAAGCATGATATAAAAAGGGTTAAGTGTAATCAGAAATCCAATGTAACCACCTAAGCATTTTATTAACATCAAAAAAATTTCCTTGTCTTTGGTTACCAGCCAAAGTAAGGATACCTTATTCAGAAGATGCAAACCTGCGTGATGATTCAGAATGGGCGGGATGGATGGGAGATCATAAGTATGAACAATGTCATAAAAATTCTTCCCAAACTTGTATGTACTCATGCAGGCTGCTTCTATCCATGACTGGATAGGACTGATATACCAATCAGAATGATGAGGTAGGCTGACTACATCATCATATTGATCATCAGGACTTATCAAATGATAACTCGTTGCACAAACCCCAAGTAGCTCCAAATCATAAGGAACCTCTATATGTGAAAAAGATGGCTGAGACTGACATTCCACTAACTGCATCACATCTGACTTTCCACAATACTTTTTCTCATTATCCTCATTACTGATACCCTTGTATGGCTCTACATGGTATGACTTTGAATGATCACATGAAAATTCTGAATGCTTCTCTTCCATACTAAGGTTTTCCCAGGCATCCAGATCCATGCTCCCCTCTATGGATGTATCATAGATTGGACTTCCACACATTTTTGAATAGACACTCCCATTGTTGGACATATCATGGATGGGATTCTCCATAAGATTTTCATAAGTTGGTTTATCTATGAAATTCCAATATTCATCACTCCCATCCATGTTGTATGTGGGGGACTCTTCATCCATGGCATCATGCTCCTGCTTATCCATGTCCTCCTTGTATTCATAACAATCTTCTTTAGATAAAATGTTACAAGGCAATAAAATTTCCAAACCTTCATCAATATGTGGAGAACAAGGTCTACTGTCACCACACACCATATTGATCTTATCATAAGTTTATTTACAGGCTTCTATTATGATATCATGAAGAGGATATTCGATATTATCTTTAATCAAGGAAACCTTTTGGACATACTCAATGGGATCACTTGGTATGTGTTGCTCAGTGGATTTCTCTAGAGGGCTGTCTGGAAAAGTATCAGCATTGCAACACACTTGAGAATACACCAAATCTTCATTGTCTTCAGCTATGGTGACATGAGGAGAGTCCTCAACACTGTGTTCCATTATGGGCTCCTCCTGAAGCTCTTCAATATGATCATTTTGGATTTTCCCTTCCTCAGAATCTTGTTTTGCATTGGTAGATACCTCATTTTCTTTAAGAAGACGCTTAATTTCTTCATTTCTTAAATAACCTCTAGGATGCTTTTTTATGGGAGTATCATGAAATTCCTCTTTACTTAAATTTTCAAGAAGTGATTCCAAGTCTTCAATACTTTGTATCATGGAAAAAGGTCCATCATATGCTTCTGTGTGATACTCTGTCCCAGATAGGTAGAAGGTACATATTTTTTCAAGGAACTTTTTTAAACCATTCATACTACCCCTACCATCATGCCACTACTCTAAAAACATCCAAAGGAATCTTGGAAAAGAAGTTATACATTTATCAGGAAGGCCTTGATAGAACCAATAACCGGCCTCACCCCGGAAAGTACTTGCAAACATTTCCATCATATGGTCTTCATAAAGAATATTGAAGTCAGCAATCAACTGAAGGAAAGATTTGACATGCCAGATGGCCGAGTCACCATAATCTCCATGAAATTGTGGAAGCCAATTATATGCATCCCCCAAACCATCACAATAGTTAGGAAAACCTGGGATGTTTGAGAAATCGATAGGTTGAAACACTAAGGTTAACTGGGCACCATATTTCTCGTTTAATTTATCCAAAATAGTATCCATTTCATATAATGATTAAACCTTGTACTGAAAAGGTGGAGCTGTCAAGTGATGAGCTTTAAAGGTTTTAACATGTCGCATGGGCTCATCTACACGCAACAAAACTTCACAAGTTTATGAGATAACATGGTTTTATCCCTTCAATGGAGTCGCCATGTGAAAAAGAAAATTAAGCATTTATAAATCTTTTCACAAAAATTATTTTTTGCTTTTCTTTGTAAAAATAAAACTGGAAAAAAGTCAGTGGAGTCGCCAGATGAAAATTAAATATCTACTCTAAGCATTCATCAAACAAAGCAAAAACAAAAAAGGAAGAAAACAAAAGTCGTACTCGGGAATAAAAATATTTATCCTCGGCAACGGCGCCAAAAAGTGTTGTCTCCTTTTCACACACTTGGGTCACATGGAAGAAATATTCAAGCCACTCGATGTGTCCTTGGGGGAAAGTCTCGAGTCAAGGCTATCACCTTGTTCTTGACTCCTCCGTTTAGGCTCAACTCCTAATGAAGCCAAGGGGGGTAGACCCTATTAAGTTACTAAGAATGATTACTTAGTGTTGTGATGTTTAAACTGACTGAGTTATTTAGGAGTTTACAATTTAACTATCGATAATCATAGATGGCAAGATGTAAATGATGAACACACAAAAGCACAATACTAAGACACAATATATATATAAAGCAAAAATGACCAGTGCCTTAAAATGGAGTCAAATCAATAAGATCAATGTGCTTGCATGTGCTTGGAGTGAATGTTTTGTAATTACATCTTGGTATGTTTTAAGTTAAAATCGAAGTATGAGTTGATTAAATTAGGCACAGGGGGGACTCCAGATATACCCGAGAGTACTTGGAGTATGTCCAAAACTAAACTTTCATGGATACCCACAAGGAATATGTGGGATGAAATGGAGTCTCTGGGGCTATTGTTCATAACGCACCCGTTAGGGTGTGACAGAGATCGACGCCCTGAGGTCACTTTTCAGAAGTTCCCACTTCCTTTGGGTATTTTGCCACCGTAGAGGTTTGATCTAGGTGTTGGATTTTCACATGATGGTTTGTCAACTGGGGAGAGTGAGTCCTAATTATGCTATTCACCCAAGTGCTTTTGATACAGCTTGACTGATTGGACCAACCGCATCCAAGTGTAGAGCATACACACTAGAGTCTTGTAAATTTTAATAAGTTTTAAACTGAGTGTTCTTATTTAAAAGAAAACCCTCCAAGAACCTCTTTCGATCAAAGTGGATCTCAATAGGGGAATTGAGGAGGGGTCAATTTTATAACTACTGATAAACAAATGATAGAAAAAAGCAAACAGATACAAAATTCTCGTTTCTTAATTAATCCTACCACGAATCTCTTTCCCCTTTCGGGTCAATCGGGAAATCATGGGGTAAGTATTATGATTAATGCAAAATGTAAGATATGGAGTATGGAATTAATAATGAAATATATTATACTACTCTGCAGATTATATTAATACTAATTTGAAAAGAAATGAGCAGAAATAACAAAAAAGACACCGACGTGAATCCCCCCAGGGGGGATGGGGAATGGGCTCGAAAGAGCCTATTCGAAGAAATTTTTTATTAACAGCAGTTAAAATATCAGAGAACTGATATATCATAAATTTCTTGGTCCTTATACAGGCTGAAACTAAGATCTTACAATTATACAAAAATTTTAAGAATTTTGTGGAAAAAGGGAGACCCCTGGGGGGATTTGAACGCTCCAAAAGCCACTTTGGACAGCAGATTCTTTTCCTTCCTTTCATACCTACTAAAATACAGCAAGCATATTAGAATACACCCAAAATTACTTTAAGAGTACCTTTGGATCAGCCTACTTTATCTCACAAGAAATGAAGTTAAAACTAGCTAAAGAGGCAGAAAAGGAACCAAGGAAACCAAGATTTCCTTGGGATCTTGGCTTCCTATTTGTGCAACCAAAAAATATGCACTGAAATTGCAGAATATTGAATTTTATAACAGCGAAAGGAAATCTAATGCATGTGATCTACAAATTTCCTTTAAATTTTCATGCAGAAAAGACGATTTCCCTACAGCTAGATCTAGGATGCTTATGAAACTTTTTTAAGTGCAAGATATAGGATATGAGCTATGAAATATCATATCTATGTATATTTTACTTCAATGAAACAGATCCAAATCAAATCACAGCTATGAACCGAAAAAGTAACCGGGTAAAGTGTTGATTTTGAGGGAGGAAGAAGAGGAGAAAAGTGTTGTTTTCCTTGAAGATCCACAATGGAGCTTTCAGGTGGAATGTCGAGGGACTATGCCTTTCGGAATGTTTTGAAGAGAATGAAGAAACAAAATAGATCAGAATCCTCTCCAAAGTATGAACCTGCAACTCAGCTGAAATCAAAGAACTTGCTAAGAAACTTGTGAGATCCGATTAGTACATACAAAGAGATTCAAGATAACATGCATATAAGCTTATAGGACATGCTAGATCTATATCTCTAAACATGCATCAAAGGAGAGTGACAGTCAACAAACTTATTGAACAACATCTTTCCTATCAAGATTGTAATAAGCTAATTACCAATCTTAACCACAGATCTACAAGAAATTAGCAAGAAATGACCACAGATACAGGTTACCTCAGTAAAACAATGGAAATAATCATCCACACATGTAATGGCACCACATCGTATTGCCTCCAAAGCTTTTCTTTATTTCAAATGCAGAATTACAACAATACAATAGCAGCAGCACCTCAATCCCTGTTCTAACTAGCTTGGAAGAGGAGGTTGTGCCTGGATATATACAAAATACAGGAGATCCAGCCCAAGGGGGGTGAAAATCCTCATGGAATCAGATGAAATCAACTGATGGAGAGTCCATTAATGCCTGATCCATGTCTAGCTGAGTCAGATCTGAGTCTCACTGAGTGCAACTGTCAATCGGGGGGCTGATCTGACTGACACCTCAACCTATTGACTGAAGCATCCACCAAAATTCATCCAGATGAGCCAAAAATGTGTTGAGGAGAGAGGGAGGGAGAAATTCCCCATAAAGGATGCTCAAGATCAACTCTAGATCTAATTTGATCACCTCCTTCAGTCAAGGATTTGTCAGATCCAGTCAATTTGCTTCAGATCTGACTGATTTCAATCAAATCAGCTGAGAATCCATTGATTTATGATTTTGGATTTGCTCCATTATTCATCAATTTATTAATTAAAATAATCAATAATTGATTTTTGGGGCTTTCTGACCTGAGTGATGGAAAATCACTCAAAACTTAGGAAATAGTGGGTCCATGGGTTTACATGGTGCACTTAGCTTGAAAATGAGCACCTACATGACTGAAACCAATTATTTGGCCCACTTTTATTACAAAATCAATTTTTCCAATTAAACTATTAAAAAATAGCCTAAGTTTTGGAAAAATTAAATTTTAATAAAAAACACTGAAAAAATTGAAAAACACCTAGGGGGACTTAGACATGTTCATATGACTCAAAAATGATGTCTAGCATGTCTATACATTGACACATAGACTCTAATAACCTCAATAGGCCTAAATGCCAAGCCGACCACCCCAACTTAGGAGGTATGGAGTGAAAAACTCAGAAATTATCAGTCGTTTATTCAACAACCAATAATAACCAAGGGAAAAAACACCCTCGGCTAATCGGATTGACAAATGAAGTCTAAGAGACTGAGTCTTTTAAAGACAATATCATGCTATAACATTTATTACAATTCCCCCATGGGGTATGAACATGTGATATGATACAACAAGCACTTCCCAGAAGTACTTCCAAAGGTATTTTTGAAGTCTGAACAAGTTAACCCTGTCCGGTTCACCAGGCTCACTTGATAAAAATCACTAAGTACAACTTAGGTGGTAACACTGCCTACAAAGCCCTCTTCCAAGAATTCTGCGACATCTTTGCCTGGTCCTACACTGAAATTCTTGGGTTGGATCCATCCATTGTAGAACACCACATCGACACATGGATTGATGTGTCCCCCATGCACCAAAAGAAACAAGCCATCCATCCCTCCAAAGCTGCCGTGGTTAAAGCCAAAATAGAGAAGCTGTGCACAATCGGCTTCATTTACCCCATTGCGTACACCACTTGGGTTTCAAATCCTGTTCCTGTGAATAAAAAACAGGGTACCATCCACATTTGCATAGACTTCCGCTATCTAAATTGGGCGTGTCCCAAAGAAAACTTCCGAACACCCTTCATTGATAGAATTATCGATGCATGTGCTGGACATGAGGTCTTTTCCTTCATGGATGGGTTTTCTAGATATAAT
Source organism: Pseudotsuga menziesii (assembly GCA_001517045.1). Lineage (NCBI taxonomy): Eukaryota > Viridiplantae > Streptophyta > Pinopsida > Pinales > Pinaceae > Pseudotsuga > Pseudotsuga menziesii. The sequence goes on from LPNX010290755.1 coordinate 35,076, forward strand.
CAAATCCAGATCCGAAAAGAATATCATTACAATACTACATTCACAACCCCATGGGGCACATTCGCATATTGAGTTATACCCTTTGGTCTGAAGAACGCTATATCCACCTTCCAACGTGCCATGACATATTGTTTCCATGATTTAATCCATATCATATTGCTCTACTTAGATGACCTTACCTCTCGATCACCAAAGTGAGCACAAAATATAGATGACTTGCGACAAGTCTTTCTGCATTGCCGCAAGTAGAAAATTCGCTTAAATCCCCTAAAGTGTGTTTTTTGTGTCCCAGCAGGCCATTTGCTCGGGTTCATCATATCCCACAAAGGGATAACAGTGGACCCTCTCAAATTTCAAGCTATCCTTGATCTCCCCTTGCCAAAAAATCACCACCAACTACAAAGCATTCAAGGCAAGGCCAACTTTCTTCGTCGATTTTTACCAGAGTACACAACAAAATCCCACGGATTCATACGCCTGCTCCACACAAAAATCCCCTTTGTTTGGGATCAACAAGCATAGGAATCATTTGATGCACTCAAACAAGCCCTGGATTTTTCACCATTACTCTCGGCACCAGACTTCACCCAAGACTTCATTCTTTATGTGTCAGCCTCAGAGAATGCCATTGCGGGAGTCTTGGTCCAGGAAGACAATGCTCACCAGGAGCACATGATTTATTACGTCAGCCAGAGGCTGACAAGTCCCCCATTACGATATTCATCTGAGGAGAAAGAGGCCCTTTCCATTGTATTCTTGGCTCATAAGTTGTGCCACTACATCATTACAAACCATACCCATGTAGTGGCCAATTCCAACCCAATGCGATACCTCCTAAGTTGTCGCCTTCTACAAGGCCATGCATCCAAATGGGTAGTCATCCTCTAAGAATTTGACTTAGAGTTTGTTGCCCCAAAAAGCACAAAGGCACTTATGCTGGCCATGCTCATGATATATCTACCCTCATTAACCATGTCACCACCACCCAAGGATGACCTCCCTGATGATTTTATATTCGTCATATCCACAGAGGACCCATGGTATTGGGACATCCTTCTATATTTACAAACACAAAAGTTTGAAGCTCACTTAAACCATGAGGACATGCGACACATCTGACATCAAGGTGTTTGCCACCTTTTGATTGGAGATGTTCTATATCATTGAGGCATTGATACCATCCTGCGTCAGTGCCTCACCCGCGATGAGGTCAAGACAATCCTTAACGACTGCCATAGTGGAGCCAGTGGAGGCCACCTTTCTGGCCTGGAAACCACCCAGAAGATTCTATGGGTCGGCTACTTCTGGACTTATATCTTCTCTTATTGCATAGATGCAGTCAAACATTGTCACAGTTGTCAGCTCTTTGCCCCAAAGGTAAGAACCCCCTTGCACCGTTACACCCTGTAGTCACAGTCGATGCCTTCTGCAAATGGGTAATCAACTTCATGAAAATCAACCCTGCCTCGATCAATGGTCATAAATACATCATTATGGTAGTTGATTACTTTACTAAGTGGGCCAAGGCCATGCCCACATCTGATTGCGAAAGTGAAACGGCAGGACATTTCTTCTTTAACCATGTTATTTCATGATTTGGTGTTCCTAAACAGTTGGCCTCAAACCATGGTAAACACTTTGAATACGATGGTTGTACTGATCTTTCAACCATGTTGAAATTCGAACACCAGTACTCATCTTCCTACTACCCCCAGGGCAACGTCCAAATTGAAGTAGTCAACAAAATCATTAAAACAATGCTCCAAAGGATGGTAGGAAACCATAAAACCAACTGGCATCACATGTTGTTCTCTTCCCTATGGGATTATCACACATCCACAAAAAACACAACCAGTTTCACCCCTTTCTTCCTAGTACATGATATTGAATCAGTACTCCCTATAGAGTGCCAGATCCCATCCCTCTGCCTCATGATAGAATTCCTCCCTGATACTTCACCTTTGGAAGAACGACTCCTCCAACTTTAACAAGCCATAGAAGACTTCCGAGCTTCCCTCCAAGCCATCAAATCAGTGAAAACATGGTCAAAGGCCCATTATGACTCCCATGTCCACCCTCACACCTTTAGTGAAGGTGATATGGTTCTAGTCTATAACCAACCCAATGAGAAGCTGGGCAAAGGAAAGTTTGAGTCATTATGGTATGACCCATACGTCATCCACTGTTGCCTTGGAAAACAGGCCTACACCTTGATTGACTCTGATGGAAAACTCTTGGAGACCCCCCGTAACAGGCTCTACCTCAAGATATTTTACGCTTAACATCACCAATGAATCGCTTGATTTTCCTTTTTTGTTTTACAACATTTTTACCACAAATCAGAAACCCCCATTTAGGGGCAACACCATTAGCTTCTAGTTCAGAGTCTCCCAGAGCCTGTTCGAGACACCACTCACACCTTGGGGCTCAAATTTATATCTTCTAATGAGACCATCATCTCATGTTTAACAAGTAATTTTCAGGACCACTTCCTAGAAGTTACCTCGATTTACAAGCCACATCATTGTGATGTAAGTGTCTTCAGACCTGTACTTACATTGCACTTGCCTACCACCACTCATGCGGGTTCCAGAACCATCTCCCCAAAAGGCACACAATTTCATTTCAGTATATAGCTTCCTAATCCATCCACCGCTCCTTACATGGGTTTTCAGATGATCGCCCAGAGGATGGATCATTTTTGTAGCATGCATTTGACATGTAACTGCCTTCGGACTTGTAATCACATCACATGTAGTCAAGTTCATCCACCACAACTCATACATAGCTGTCCTAACCTTTATCCGAGATCCACCTTATTTTGTGTGCCTCTGTCGTGATCTATCCCATGCATGTATTGGTATGTTTAAGAGCCACCTGCTCCATCCATAATGCATGAATGATGTTTGGGCCACTGTCCACTGTCCTGACATGGGGGTACCACCAATGCCTCCTCGATCGGTTGACCATACTGGAGTTTCTTTTAAGCTCTTTTCTGACTCCTAAAAGAATGAAAAGATCACCAAGTAGCTGCTTCCTTTCCCGCTCATTAAAGTATAGGAAAGGGCATCTACATCGTCTTGTTTATCTCCTTTTGTGGACTATGTAGACCATCAAATGAAAAGGACCACCTTGGCACATTCAAGCCAAGACCATTCCCCTTTACACCCTTTTATGCTTTCTCAGGAAGAGGGGCCAAACTCTACGAAAAATCTCACCATGGGTTGTCGTTAAGCTCTTTTCCAGCCTTCTCATCAAGAAAATATCATCAAGCAAACTTGGTTTCGTTCATGCTCATAAATGTATTTGAATGACAGTCTAGTCAGTATAGGTTTAACCTTTTCCAGCCTGATTGGACTACCAATGGTAAAGAAGTCTCTCATCCCCTAAAGGATGGGCGAGCTCTCCTATGTATAACTTTATCCTTTTTCAGGCATAGGAGAATATCAACAAAAAAGAGACCCCACTGGAGTCTTCTTCATGCTTTCAGACTCTCTAAAGTTTAAAGCACCATCGAGCATTTACTTTCTTAGGCTCACTAAAAATCCACTATATCGTACCACAACGGTGTCTCTAGACACCACCCCACATATAATAGTTCAGCAGCATTCCCACTTTGGGTCACCTTTATTCAGAGTACTCTGTGATGTGTCTTCCTTGGATCCCATCAATACCAAAAGTGTCTACCTCGCCCAAGTAGCTCCCATCTATAGTGACATTCCCGGTAGTACAATTATGATCTTTTTCCCATGAGTCATTTTCATTTCCTGCCTATTCCACCTTGTCGTTATACTCTGAGCAAAGGAATTTTGAGTCCATCATGATTCCCTACCCCTGTTCAACTCCCCCCCCCCCCATTCAATGAGTCATTCCTTAGATTGCCTCCCATATTTCGATTATTTCCCTCATGCTTCTGGTTAAGGAAACACCATTGCCTTGGCCAGTTGTAGGTCTCCCTCTGTCACCGAAAACACACATATTTCAGAGGATAGACCTAGAGGTCCCTGTAGCCTAGTTTCATTAACCTCATTGATGAGTTCCTTAGACCACTTGATGGTTGGTTGTTTCTCACATGCTCAACTCCAGCTACATCATCGCATCATTGAGATTCATACAGGGTATTGGTCTGTACAGTATTTGGTCGAAGACCCCAGATGTCACTTGACTCTAGCACATTGATGAGTCTATTTGAGGGACCCAAATAGGTTCATGTTCATTGTGATTTTCGTGTTCCATTGGAGATAGTGTTCAGAAGCCCCAGTAGTGCTTCTATATAGATTTATGATTGATGCAGCATATTTGTACCACAAAGACTCTGACTCTTCATCAGTAGGTCCCTTCAACTATGTACCATTCCAAATCCAGAAGGACATCAATCATGAAGATATAGAATTCCATGAGAATTCCATGGGTCCAATGTAGTAGTTCTTTAGATCAATATTGTATTCAACCTCTAATTGAGGAAATCACTATTCTAACAACAGTTGTACATGTTCGACTCTTGTATTATAGAGCTGAGATCACATTATTCTTTTGACATCATTATGAGCATGGGGATTCCCACCTTGTCCATATACATGTCACACATTATTTTTATCTCACCCATTGATGGGAACCATATTAATACAAAAACCAAAATCCACCATGCCCCAGCCCAGGAAGCACCACCTCTCCCCATAAAATCCTATGATGTATGCCAACCATACGATGAGCTCCTACCCTCACACATCAAGGGGAATTTTGTTAACCCAAAAAATCCCCCAATGAGCTCTACATGACCTACACCACCTAAAGACATCCATGCACGACCCTCATTTAACCCCCACACCCTTAGAAAGGCTCAGGCTTAAAAACCCTTAGAAAGAGCCAAAATAGCTCTCATAAGGGCTAACACTTCCAAAAAGAGGCTAAAACCACTTAAAGGAGATTAAAACCCCCAAAGGAGCTTAGAATTGGGTGAAAGGGGCTTAAAGCCCCAAAAAGGGGCTAAAGCCCTAACCAGGGGCATAAAACCCTAAATCTCTAGAAAAATTCTATAAATAGAGGGGTGGGGGTCACTCTCAAAACACTCCTTCTCTCCCCATCGTTATGTTGCCTGTGTGAGTGCCTTGAGACCATTTTCCTCTCAATCCATTCACCCTCCCTCTTCTCCATTGCTCCACAAGCCAAGCTTCCATCCCAAAGAAAGAGAGAGGTGCTTCCCCAAGCTAGGGCATGGTGGCCTATTTCCACCCAAACAAAAGGTATACTTGTGTTTTCTTTCATGTTCATTGTAGTTTTCTAACCTATTTTTCTTGCAGGCTTGTTGTCTAATGCTTTGTTGCAGGTTTTCCAGTTATTTCTTGCAGCCATATTCTTGTTTGCTAACCATTTCATGCAAGGTTCCATAGCTTGGCCCTAACCTTGTTTGCAGGTTTTCTTCCAACCTCATAGGAACCCTACCCTTCTATTCTATAGACGAAAGGTAGTTGTTCCTGCCTGTAGCTAGGGTGAAATCCCTACAACAACCATTCTACATATACTTCCTCCTCTACTACACCATTCAATAATGATGTCTAGAAATTCATCTAGATTCTGGTGTATCTTCCATATCATATCTACAACCAATGCAAGTATGTACCTAATGGAAGTGTACCTCGCCATGTGTGCAAATGTCTCCCTGTATTTTATGCCTTATTTTCATGAGAATCCTTGTGCTATCAATCTTGCCTTGTATTTCTTGATGCTGCTATCTGCAGCATGCTTGATCTTGTATATCAAATTAGAAGTCATGAGAAACTATTTTCTGGTCTCAAAACTATCACCCAGACATCATTATTCATGATTAACTGATAGTCCTCTATCATGGCATCCTTCCATTACGTATTTTTTACATCCTATTCATAGGTGGAAGGTTCCTTGTTAATGATACCACACAATAGGGCCACATAACTGTTGTAATGATTTGGTCTTTTCCTTTCTCTATACATTCCTTCTAGAGTGCCATACCTTTCTGCTTATTTTATGCACTTCTCTTCCCATGTTGGTTTCCTCTTGTGGGAGTCCTTCTCGATAAGTGTCTCTTCCAACTCTTGTGCTTCTACCATGTCATGATATTTATGGTCTTCTGTAATTGCTTCTCCAATTTCGATACCTCATACTCTTTTTTCTGTAGGTTCATCGACCTCTTGAATATGTATCCTACTTTCCGTAAAGTATGCCGAGTCTTCATCAAAGGTTAAATCTCTACCGATGTCAATATTATTGAATCTTGGGAATTATATTCAATATGCCTTTGATGTATCACTTTATCTTATGAATATACCCTTCCTCCCAGAAGGATCCAAATTGGTCCTCCTCTCCTTTGGGATAGGTATGTACATTGGGAAACCAAATATTCTAATATGGATTAATTCTAGCTTCTCTCCTGAGAAATCTTCTTCCAAATTTTTGTTGTCAATTACTAGATGAGGAGTACAGTTCTATACGTACACAATTTTCCTTGATGCTTTCTCCCAAAGGTGCATAACAAGATCCTGGTCATCTAGCATTTGTTTCTTTGCTTCCATTATGGTTCGATTCTTTCTTTTTTCAATTCCATTATATTGAGGATTATATGGGGTGCTCAACTCCCTATTAATCTCATACTCTCTGCAGATTTCCTTGAATTCTTTTGAGGTGAATTCTATGCCATTATTTGACCGCAATTTCTTGATCTTCGTTTTTGTTTGGTTCTCAACCAACGATTTATATTCCTTGAACTTAATCAATACTTCATTTTTCCCTTTCAAGAAATATATCCAATTCTTACATGAGAAATAATCTATAAAGGAAACATAGTACACATACCTGCTTGATGAGCTAGAATACATGGGCCGCATAGATCTGAGTGTACTATATTTGGTATTCCTTTAGCCTTAATTTCACTTATGGGAAATGTCTTATTTGCATTATTTCCTTGTGCATATCATTTGAAAATTCCTTCATGCTTTTCCTGGATCTCTAGAAGTCTAAAGACTTCTTTACTTACCATCGGTAGCGCTCTGTAGTGCATATGTGCAATCCTTCAGTTCCATAGTTCACTTGTTTCTATGGGATCATGAACCAATGATTTTTCAGGTTGTCCATTTAGGTTGTACAAGCCTCCGTCTTCTTCTCCAATCATTGTTGCATCATTTATTATCTTTCCTTTAGGCCACATCAGAACTTGGCCATCGACAAATGAAACTCTTATTCCCTTTGCATCTAGTGCAGAGATGGAGATAATATTATTCTCCAATCATGGAACATATAGAACACCCTTCATCTTTAAATATTTCCTAGAGTCTATATTTTATGAAGATTCTACACTCCCTTTTATGGGGTATTGATAAAATTTGACTTTGTGAGGTTACTCATGCTCAGACATATTGACGAATGATTCTTTGTATCCCGTCATGTGTTTAGATGCCCCACTATCCATAAGTCAAACATTTCTCTTCATGTGAGATAGTGTCTGTAAGTGTTGAGGTTAGCACATAATATTTATCTAAATCACCCTTCTCTCTTCTGAATATTTTTTTCATTGGTTCATTGTATTCGACAATATGAGCATGGTGTCTCTTTTTCTTTATGGGATAGTCTCTTGCAAAGTGTCCATTTTCATCACATGTATATCATCGAACATTGGAAGGATCTCTCCTGATATTATTTTGTTTCTTTTCTTTATTCTTGTTTTGATGATGGTTCTCCTTCTTCTCCTTCTTCTTGTAATTCTTCCTGATGTGAACTATGCGAGCTTGATCTTCAGTTGCTCCCATATTCCGTTTGATGTTTTTCCCTTCGAACATCTTTGTCAAAGTATAAAATACTTCCTTCGGTGTATTGAATTGTTACACATGGTGTATGAGGTGATCCTTGATTGAATCTGCAATGATTCTCTTGTATTTAACCATGTTCTTCTTATGGTTATCCCTAGACTCATCTCCCTTTAGTTATGGAACTTCTCCATTGATGTACTGATCCAAATAATTCTCTTCAAGGATCAAGGAGATTATGTACTTCCATGCTTGGAAGTTATCAACCCCTCCAATATTGTCCTCAAGCTGAGTAAGGTGAGTCATATTTTCAAATGAGAACCTCAAATGGAAATAGAAAATATTTATATCTTACCAATTTGAGGTTTCTGACCTGATTTTGGACCTAGATGACCTAGGGTTTGTCATAGAAACCCTAATTTTCCAAACTTGGATTTTGGGAATTATGTTTGGACTAAAATATGTGCCTCCTTTAGGCGAGTTGCACAACAGGGTCCTTTTCTGAAAATTGAGGTGGGAATCCTTCGAAACTTGATACCTTGGTTTCTCCTAGCATAAGTGACAAGGTCAAAATTGAAAATTATTCAAATATGAAATTTCTTCCACCAAAATATGTGCCCTATTGAGGCGAGTTAGCCTAGCTCTATTTTTCTGGATGATCAATAGAGATAAAACCTTGAACTAGGAATCCCTAGTTTATGTTGTTGCATAGTGCCTTCTTTCAGAGAGGCTCTGATACCATGTTATTTTTTCTAGATATTATTATCTTAGTTAGGATATTTATCTGAAATAATAACAAGTGCACCAATATGCATAAGATTGAAAAGATACACAAGACACACCGATTTTCACCAGGGAAACCATAAAGGAGAAAACCCTGCGAACTTCCTTAGAATAGTACAGTCACAAAGACTGTATCATAATATTAACAAATGCATAAATAACATGTCTCTAGGATCTAATTATCTCTCCTCCTTGTATCTCTTTCTTTCTCATGCAAACTTGACTGAGTGTGAGGTGTGTATAAATGAGGGAGGGTTCCTTCCTATTTATACCTTTCAAGTGACTAGCCTATAACATGACTGGGGAAAACCTATTACCCTAACATGGCCAACTTCTCCTAAAGAGACTACAAAAATACATTACATGATGTTACACTGGGGAATACTGCCCTGAATTACAGTGAAGGTTGTACCTCAAGGTCTATACACAATAATGACATCTTGAAAGGAGGTAAACACATCTCCAATGGAGGTACAACAACATACAATGATACTATACATCAGAATATCTTCCAAAGTTACAAATACATCAACAACCAAGAACTAACACTTACACCATTGGTGATCGAAGGATAATGTAATTTTTTATCATACCTTCACTATTTAGTAATTGTTGAGGCTTGATATCCCTCAAGAGATACTAGTTTTGGAAGGCCCTATAGTCCATATTTTCACATAACTCTAGTTCTTTGGAAAGTAGTTTTCTTTTTAATTTTCTAAGGAAATTTTTAGATATGTGGACACTGCAATTTTTGTTGAGTCTAATTTCCTTTAGTATTTTTTTACTGCATTTTGATATACTATCATAAAAAAATCCTTTTATTAAACTTCAGAGTGGAAAATATCTTGATCCACCATCCAAGGTGGTAGCGAGGTAGGTTACCCAAGTTTGAAGGCCCCACTACATTATGGAGGTAGATACATGAACCACATGTTTGTGACCTAGAAACTGAAATACTTGTAAACCTAATCAAATATTACTACAAAAGAACAACATCAAACAATTCTCAAAATTGGTCACATCACAGACATAACATATATAGAGTTGATGATCTTACTCTAATTGAGATTTAAATAATAGAATATAACACAATTGATCATGTAAATCCACTGTTAACACATCCTTTAAACATAGTCATACTTACGAAAAGTGAGTCGCTGGTTAATCTTTTTGAAAGTTGAAATAATATGCAAGGAATTGCACTTTACCCTTTGGATTTGTCTAGAGTTCAAGGAAACAAATCAATGTAGCCTCAAATGGTTGCAGGGGGCTATCAAAATCCACTTGGTATACCCAATATTTTTCTAGATTCTACTTCTAGGAGAAACCCTATACCATGGAATGTTTATATTCTTGGTGGAAATATTGCATCCTAGAACACAAATGTCAATTGGAGCTATCCTTCACAGATGGGAGGAATTTCTCCAAGGGATCATCCTACAAATTATCCTATCATGATGTCTAAGATAAATCCACCTATCAACCCTGTTTCATAATGTATTGGTCAAGTTTTATGAAGTAATCAATATTTATGGGGATTACCTATGTAAGGGGTAAACATACCTTGGTATTCTCTTAAATCCTAAGGAAAACTTCCATGGTGTTTTCATAATCCAAGAAGTAACCAATATACTTGGGGACCACCTCTGTAAGGGGGATATCCACCCATTGGTCATGTTCTCAGAAGTACCCAATATTCTTGGGGGAAGTATCTGCAAAGAGGAAATATAGCTTGAAATTATTTTCATTCCCAAGCAACACATCAATGGAATGGCCATATTCTAGGAAAGAACCAATATCATTGGATTCTAACCCCGCAATGGGGGGATCCACCCATTCATCAATGGTGTGGTCATATTTTAGGAAATATCCAATCTTCTTCAATTCTAGACCAACAACTAGGCAATCCACCCATGAAACCCATTCCAAAATGGAGTGGTGAGGTTATATAAAGTAACCAATCATTTTGGAACCAACCTACAAGACCTGTGTTTGATCAGGCTAGGATACCACAAGGACCTCATGCTAATGGTATGATGGAGTCCATTAAACAACTTGAGAAGATCACCCAACAAATGGGAAAAATGTTTATTCAAACTTCACAACCTACAGTTGTCCAAGAAATGCAATAACTCGCTAATCATTCCTTGATTTTTGAAATCCCTATATTTCAATCCATGGACCTTAGAGGAAAAAGGAATAAATACAAGGGTAAGAAAAATGTAAACCCTGGGATGGGAAATGCATTAAATATAAATGAACATGATGGGAAACAACAACCTGTTATATTTATGAAACCCTTCTCAAAGAACCACCATCAAATGTTTGCTACAACATTGTTAGCCCCATCAGGGGGGAACCATAGAAAACTTATACAAGGAGGAAATGTTTCCAATGGCTATGTATTCATGTGTGATAATGTTTCTAGGAATATTGCACCTCTTGCAGACAAGAGATGTTCCTCTAGTCTAAATGGTTCATATCTAAAACAAATGAGTAACAAAGGATGGAAAACTTCCCCTAGAGCTTGTAGACATCTGGAATGAATCCTTTGGTTGTTATGAAGTATGATGTAAGTGTATCCTATGGTGATGAATCTCCACAGGTGTACCTGTAAAAACAAATCAACTAGAAAATCAATATCAAAGGTACTAGAATGTAATCCATGGTTCTATACTAAGGAATCCAGTAATAAATAGAATGATCAAAACATAATACAGATTATGGGAAAGGAACCAACTTTGCATTAAAAATGAAGAAGAAGGCTTACAACCATCACCTTAGTGTTGTGACTCTCCTTCACATGCCACTCCTTGTTTCAAAAGATCCAACTTTCTCCTTTTATGCTCACCCTAGATTAGGCTAGAATCTTAATGCAACATCATAACGTTTCTCTTTCTCAACCATGGATACCCCAGGTTTTATAGGCCTTTGGAGGATAGGGATGGTTGAGAAAATGGTGGGTGAGATGGAAGGGAGATCCTACTAGTGGGGATCTTGAGTCCAGGTGGTCCACAGGAGTATGTAAGAGGGTGCCATGAAGTATTCCTTCGAGAAGCTTTGTGAATCTTCTCTTTTTGACTTGAGCACCACTTATATTCCATGCTGACATAGCGTTACCAGGGTGGAACTGCTCTTTAATTAAAGGAAAGAAGCGGTAGCATCGCTTCTTGTCAAGAGACAATGAGCATTACTAAAGAAGGTAACACCTCTTGCATTAAGGGAAAAGGAGGTGCTAGACTAAAATATGGAAATCAAAGTTATGGGCCAATATCCAACTTCAGTTTTTAGGAATTGAGGGCAATTCCTGATGTTTGAGACCGCATCACATGATGAGGACGAGATTTATGTGTAATAGATAATGAGGTGAAAATTCAAATAAGATCTCATTCTTATGATGTCCCTCCTTGTACATTAGATCAATTGGTATCACAACCAAGTGGTTCTCTCTTCATTGAGAAACCATCCATAGACATGGTACCATGCCCCCCAAAAGTTTTCTACATATAACAATGCATAATACTAATGCACAAGATACTCATAACAATATTTTGTTGATAAAATAACTCAGGAACCATGTTCCATTTCTACCATGGAGGTATTACAATATTGTCCTCCATAAAGAAATAAACTATTGTCTTTGACTAGGTATTTCAATCCATCCAATGCCACTTCAATTGCATTTCAATTAGACCAATTAACATGTAGGATCCCTTCTGAAGTTTCTTTCTAGATTAAAGTAACATCTCATGGGAAGAAATTTTTTTGAACCATAGTTGATGAAGGGGACTTGACTTGTGTTATGTCATTTAAATGTTGGAAAAATTAGGATCACCCACCTTATTTCCATCCCATACTATGCTAAAGTCATTTCATGGACATTCATTCTCTCCTCGCGGGCTCATTGTATCCTAACCTATTAAATGGGGTGGAAAAATAGTCACAATGGATGTTGAGGTAGTAGACGTGCCTATAGATTACAATATTATATTAGAATGTAGTTGGATACATTCTCGAGTGATTTGGCTCTCTCATTGGGGGAAGATCAACATGATCTAATAATTAAATTACTGCATTCGTAAAACCGTTGTCCAATCAAATGTTCCTTTTATTAGGGATTCTCTAAAGGAGGTTTAAGAAATGGATTTAGTGTTGTTTAATGATGATTACCTCATGGGAAAATTTATAATCCCACCACTAATATCCACCCCAAAAACTTCTCAATCTTTCACAAATACATCAAAGGATTAATTTCCATTAACATATTTTTCTATGTCCACTAGAACGAATGGTTCCTCTTCATAAAATGGAACCGTGAAGGAGGACACCTTAGTCCAATAATAATGAAGGAAAGGTGATAAATCCTATAAAACGTGGTGAATCTATGAGTACTACACCCATATTTACCATAGAAGTGGCATACCAATATATTCAAATGGTTTCGATGGATTTGGATCAAAGTCTTCCCTTGGAGGAGGAATATGATTTGGTTACTTGTTCCATTGGGGATGTGATCTCTCCTAACTCACATGAATTCTTGGAAGGAATTTTACCATAAAATGAAGTTATCCTTGAAGTTATGAACATTTGGATGAACCCACCTATGAACATATTTTATGGGGCCACTGGGAGCATTCTTGGTTTAAATACACCCAAGTATAGGAGCATCCTTTTCATCTTCCTTAACCATATATAGTATATTTGGAATAGTGCATATATGTTTAGGTTATCCCTCTCTACATATGCATTTGAACCTTTTTCAACCCAAATTTTCCATAGGGTCAAACCTATTGGAAATGGATGGGTCAACCCATAATATCTATATTTTCCACCATGTTGAAAGAAGACCCTATCAAGCATGGGACACTATATTTAGCTGATCCGGGTTCCCAGGTGCATGACAGGGACAATAGTTTGACTAAATGACTCAAGTAATTTTATGGCGAAAGCATTTAATAATCAGCAAATAAGGAAACACACTACACACATAAACATACACACACACACACACACAAGGATAATATGCAAGAGTTCAAACCAATATTTGTTACTTCATTACTACTCTACTACTTACTTACTTGATTGTATATTACAATAATGTACATGCTTATATAGAGTGCTGAGAATACTTGGGTATTTTTCTTGTTATGTTCAGTTACAAGATAAGTTGGGACGGTTCAGAAGCTCAACCATTATAGATGAATGGAATACAGAGAGACAATATGGTGTAGTCATGTCGATCATTAGAATCAATGATGATTGTCGAGGTGTTCAATATTTCGAAGTTGGAATTGAAGCTATCATGGTCGTGTCAAGGTGCATACTTGTCGAAATCAAAGTTGAACTTGTCGAAGTCAACAAAAACTGTCAACTGCTGGGTGGATCATACCTCCTTCCTTAAGAAATAATGGTCTTCATTTTTTGCTCATACAAATGAGGAAACTTGTTGGTAAGATCCGTAGCAGAATACTATTTTCCTTGTTGTGGGAACTGTTTGGATTTATCCACTTGAAAAAAGGGAATTGTGTTCATCCTTGTATGGTGTATTTATCATCCCACAATGGTGTCACAAGGAAGAGGCTCCTGAACATGTGGATGAATGTCTTCTATTTTTTCTATATACAAGTCATTATGTTACAACAATGGTGTGTGGTATGGTCAGAGTAGATCCACATTAAATACTGGATGTAGACCCGGGCATGAAGGAATTTCAATATGGAAAGAATTTTCTCCAATCTATTACCAATGATCCTCCTAGGTGCACGATGGGAACAACAGTTCAACTAAATGAATCGATTCTTGTTATGGAAAAAAAATTAATCATCAGAAAAGAAGGAAACAAACTACACATAGAAACATACACACACACACAGTATGCAAGAGTTTGAACCAATATATGTTACTTCATTACTGCTCTATTAGTTTCTTAATTGCTTTTATATTACAATAATGCACATGCTTATATAGAGTGCTAAGAATTCTTGGTTTGGAAGCTCGTTACGTTAAGCTACAAGAGAATTTGGAATAGTTCAGAATTTCAACCATTACAGATGACTAGAAGATAGAGAGACAATATGTCATAGTCATTTTGATCGTCAGTGTCAATGATGCTTGTAGAGGTGTTAAATTTGTCGAAATCAACATTGAACCTATTGAGGTCATTTCAAGGTGCAGAATTGTCAAAGTCAACAAACAATGCCAATATTTGGGTGGATCATTAGCACCCTATTTCCATATTGATTCCCATGCTAAGTTATTCTCACAGTATATGGATCCCAATTAGTCCCATCATGACTTGGAGTTTGTGACTGCATATTTATCCTCCATACATTTCTAACCATATCTTGATGGGATCCCTATTTTGTGGAATTTTACATAAGCATGTGTTAAAATATCTACATTAACATTTGTTCTTACTGCTTCAGTTCTTTTTTCTTATTTTGTGTATCTACCTTTGGAGTCACCTTTTTCTTCATCATGCCTATAAACCATTTCTTATTTTTAGTTGACCTATACATGTGTGAACTATTTGGTTTAGGTAGTTTATAGACCATGATTCATTGTGATTTATGATTTTGGTGTTTTCCACAAGAATTAGCATTAAGTAAACCACATTTCTCCTTTCCTACTTGGCTATTATACCATATTGTACAACCACAGTTACTTGCTTCTATTTCACTCTTTGTCGACACATAATCCTTCTTCAAATAACCGACCTATGGAAAGAACATTCGTAAGAGTGTGTACAACTAGCTCAACATTTTTTTGCAATATGTATATTTTCCTCACTCCCGCCCTTGAAAAATATATGTACTCCACTTCAACACTTGTTCCCTCCCTTGTAATATAACTTACTTTATTCCCTTTTCGAGCTAATATATTTAAAAATGTATAAAAATACATAAAAATACAAAAAAGGAGGATTACTGAATCTATTCATATTTCATCATGGATAAAATCGAAAGAGTCGATCCTTGTCTCCCTTGAACATATCACATAATTTTGCATCAGTTATAAGTACACCATTTACATTTGTATTAGAAAGTTGTACCAATAATTTGAACAGATTTCCACCGATGGGTTATCCTTTTTGTAATCTATGGAGATTTCATTAATAAATTTGGCATTGGTGGATTTCACAATGGTTGGATACTTGAGTATTATGTTTCTAAGTGTCACTCTGCATCATGTTATGTGTTCAAGGGAATTTAAATATTGTCGACCATTCTGCATATATTCTTGACAAATCATGTTGACCTTCCTTGTGTTAGTATATTGTGGTAGATCTTGTAGCTCTACAAAATTATATCAAACTATTTATCCTTGTTTCATGTTAGTTGATGTGGAATGCATTAATTCCCTCCTTCTAACGGATCTATTACTATCGATTCCAAATCATCATTTAGGAAGTGGATCTAGTAACCCAGAGAGTACCTTGGATCCTACAAGCATTAGTGGAAGATTTCCTCACAATTGACAATGGGTATATATCAATGAACCTTGATTGTTTGATTGTACAAGTTTTTTAGTTCACAACATCTATTCACACTTGTTAGTTTGTACTCAAGTACCTTTGAGTCCATAATCATTATCAGTTTGTCTCTGTGAATCTATTAATGGTATACATTAGTAACTAGTAATTAGATGGTGTTTAAATATGCTTGACATCATCTCATATAATCACATGATATAAACTTGTTCTAGAATTTGTTTGTATTGAATACCTTGGGAAATACATTTGTATCACTCATCGATGTACTTCCCAGGTTTGACAAGATTAAAATATCATGTCAAAGTACCATGAAGACCTGGATATTTTTCACTCATCAAAGTACATGTATACATTTTTTTCTACTGCTTAGCATGTGCATGGCCACCTCAGAAAGATATTCTATATTTTGGAAATTTCCTTGCTTGACTTGGAGGCACTTTTCCAACTCCTACGCCCAATATCCTACTCCTTTTCCATCTCTCCCTTATCACTAAAGAGTATCAGTATGAAGAGTATTAGAATAAAAAAATTGTATTCCAACCCTTATCTCCTCTTTGAACCTCACACATTAGGGGGAATCTGTTAACAATAAATTTAACACCCTTAACTTATTAATGCATGAAGCATAATTTTATTTCATCTACAACATGAAGACCATAATCTAGGAAAAATATAGATATTTAATCTCGCATTTAACCACTACTTCCGCAAAGGAACAAGTATGTGAAGAAAAAGGTTTCTCTAAAGAGGTCAAGTCCATGACCACTTAAGGAAAAAAACCTATTTTCCACAACTCTTAGAGTGTAAAGAATACATGACATGTGTATTAATTGTCCTAAAATCCTGAAAAATCAAGTGAGATGCCTGGAAAACTAAGTAAAGTGGGGTTTTTTTTTATGAAAATAATCAAATTCACAAAAAAATTTAATTCCACATTAATTTTTGGAAATTGAGTGCACAAATCCCAATTCTATATAATAAAGTCATTTGGGGTGAAATCAAAGACAAAAAAATGAAATAAAAGCCACGTTGGAGGACTGAAAGGATAGAAAGCTTCGCTTCTACACACAACTTTTGGGCGTCAAGGGTATGGATGGTAGAGGAGTGGATCTAGGAAAAGGATAAGGAAGGAACCTTGAAGTATTGTAAGTATTTCTCCATTTGCATCTAATATGAATGAATTCAGTTTTTCCCCCAATTCTTGTTTAAATATTTTCCTCCAATTTTTATTTTGAATTTGAATTGGCACGAAACTAGATCTATATTTAAATTTTTAAATATTTTTTAGTAGGATAGTAGGAACGATTTTTTGTGGTTATATTTGTAGGAATGAAAGAGATTCAAATGGATGCAAGGATCAACTATGAAGAAAAACTCCATCAACCTTCAAGCATACAAGAGGTAATGTTGTTTCAATTCCCCTTTTCAAACTCCATGAAAGAAAGCTTAATATATTAGGATAATTGTGATAACTGATTTGTATCTATGTCAATTGGGCTTCACCGACCCATATAAATAGGAGAGTAATACATAACTTCAGTTGTAGAAACTCTATTAACACTGTGGAAAAGGTGGAACAAATCATTACAAAGTGTGACTTGTCAGAATTTGGTGCATGTGAATAGTTTCTATCATAGGATGAAGTGAGTAAATAATTGGATGAATACATATAAATACCAACCCATCCTATTCTCTCCATCTCTGATTTCATCATCACAAATTTAAAAATGTACATGGAAACTCAGCTAGGAAAAGGGGAGCAATCAAAATTCTTGAGAGAATATTGAATAAAACTATTTCAAAGATAAAGAGGGACCTTTCCTTGCATGTGAATATATTAAAACATCATATACTTACCTATTTCAATGTAAATAATGGAAACTTTCAAATAATGACCTCATTATAGAGATATTCATATCTAGGAAGAAGAGATACTTACTTAAAATACCAAATCTCCAAATGGATCAAGAGACTGTTCATATTTTTGTAACTGGAATCTTATGGAATATATATAATTAGAGATAAAAATTAATGTAAGAAGGGGATTTTTCCTGGTGCACCTTTTGTAAAACTTATCAGTGGATCTTAATAAGCAGAATCCATTTGTCAACCAAGCTATCCAAATAATAACTTTGGTTCTAATGTTTTATTTTTAAGGAATTTCTTACTCTTGTTTATCATTCGACATGTTTCTTATAGACAACAAACATAGAATTCTAACTAATTATTAATAGTAGACTATTCTTTATGACTAGTTTTCTATTTTTGTTTTTCCATTATTTCATATAGTAAATTTATTGATAAGTATAGTGGTGAAATAAGATTTAATTATTTTCTTATTATCATTAGCTTCTCCTATCTATGATAGGTAGAATAATTTTTCATTTTGAATAGCAGCATGCATCTGCATTTTTAATTTGAAGTTTAGATAATCATTTAAAATAAATAATGGATGTCAAGATATAATCTATAAGGGTTCCTTAAAAAAATATGAGGTTTAATTGGTGCCTCTAACTAGGAAAATATTTCTTATTGAAAAATCGGGCATTTGACTTTCAATAGTTTTTGGTGCAAGAAGAAGGACCAAGAATGGATGAGAAAAAAAATATCTCAATAATGCCAGTATATATATATATATATATATATACACTCAAGGTGAATATTCCTACCTAGACCAAAAACATTCAATATTCCACTGCTAGATTTAATTTGTACATTGTCCCTAACTATGAATCCAATGAATTTCATCAATTTATATGATCATATAGAAAAATTATTGGTATATTTCCCATCACTCATTTATTTCCTAGGATAAAGAGAACTTTTGAGTATATCATTCAAATGATTAAATAAATCCTAGTAGACTCTTAAGATTCCATATGGTTAGATATATATCATTAGTATTCAATTCAATTTCACAACAATACCATATGCAGGATCACTAAAAGAAACACAAACACAAGATAGACACAAATTTATCCTGGAAAATCCTCAAGGGGAAAAAAATCGAACAAAACTTCCTCTATATAGATGTATCAAACGTACAAAGATAAAACCCCAAACATGTTCTCCTTATCCTTATTAATATTTATCTCTCTCTCTCTCCTGTGCATTATACACAAGTGAGTGTGTGTGTTCAAATGAGGAACAAGGATTCCTCTATTTATACTCTTTATTTCACTTGAATTTTTCCCTAACATGTTGACCCCAACAAACTTACTGGCTTGATTTCACCTAGGAAGACACAAAACAATATAATATTATATTCTTGAGGGTTATATTGACCCGAATTACAATGGAGGTTTTAACTCATGACTCTATGATGACCAAATACAATAGTAACATCCTGACAGAGGAATGAAACATCTCTAATAGGTTACAAAAATACATTTAGAATATTCTTTGAAGTTACAATATTTGAACACTCCCCCTTAACGAGAAGGGTATTATGCTAACAACAAAAACATCAACTATAGAAGCAAGGAGAGAGAGTGTAATATCCCAACTGATATTTTCTTATTTATGTGTATATTGTAGATGGCTAATAGATTTATTCCTTAATCAAATAGGAAAGCAAACCCCAAACTTTGGATGCATGTCGTCACATGCAAATATGTGCCCTAGAAAAATACTAAGATGCTATAAAATGGGAGAAATCAATGCATGTACATACCAGTATATAGATCAGATGATGGTGAAGAGACCAGTCCCAACATACAAAGATTCTTCTGGAGGAATAAGGAGATACGCCAAATCATTCTCCACAGGTGATTGCACCCTCCCCTCAAATTGTATAAGCTTCAGAATAATAAATAAGTTGCCACTGAAAGCCTAGATGAGGTGTACTAGGGTTATAATACCCCTCTGATAATGATGGAAGCAGCATGCAGAAGAAACAGAGGCAGGCTATCCCAAAATGTGAATGCCTCCTCAAATCAATTCGCCCATGCAAATTAGCGCCTCTAGAAAAGGGGAGCACTGACGATATCTTACTTGATACTCAATCTGAATGACCCTTCTTCCAGGGAAAGGGTGATGGAGGTGCTCCAGAATGAATGGAAGTGACATGCAGAAGTTCTGAGCCCTGTAGGTAGTAAAATGAATTGCTTTTTCTTTGACAAAGGTGATGAGGTGTGACAGTGAAAACCCTCTGACTGGGTGAATAATCAACCTCCTGAAATAACTATTGAATTAACCCAATGATTAACTAGTGCTGAACCTAGATGATCTAACATGATGATGAACTAGGGTAGATAGATTTCACTACCGAAATACACCAGTTAGCTGAGCATGCACTCAACCCCAACTTAGCTCGCTGAGCTCTCCAATTCGACTCCACAAATCAATAATCCATAAGTGACTTCTCCATTCACTTTATCTTTCTTTTATAACTTTCAACTACAAAAAACCTAACTTTTGACCTAATTAGGTCACTTTATCTTCTAATTTGCAATTGACTTGCATGCATGCGCATGGAGACTTAATCGGGTGCATGCATCATTAAATAATGCATGGATGTCATGCATGCAGGTGGCCTTTGGCTCTAATGGCCCTCTTCAACTCAATGGTGATATAATATTGATGCCCTAGATCTTCTATATATGGCATCAGTCTTCAGTTGATTCCTTGACTGTCAATACCTGCTCAAACCTACAAGAATCACATAGGTTAGTGGGTTGGTCCTCAATGCCTAACCAGAAGAGGACATTATAGTCCTCCCTGCTTGAATTTTCTTGTTCTCAAGCAACTATAAAGCTGGGTGTTGTAATACATGTTCTACCTCCCAAGTAGCCTCCTCTATAGGAATATCTTTCCACTGAACCAGGTAATCTCTAATGATTTTTTTCCACAGTTTCCTCTCTCTCACCTCTAGGATGTGCTCCAGAATTAGAACCAATTTCTCCTTGTCATCAAGGGGAGACATTTTGGAAGATGTAACAATATATTGACCAACCACCTTCTTGAGATTGGAGACATGAAATACATTGTGAATCTTTCTCTCTTGGGGTAGTTCTAGCTCATATGCTACCTCTCCGACCTTCTGAATTATCTTGTATGGACCATAGAAATGAGGTTGGAGTTTTTATGCTCCTTTCTTTTTAAGAGATGACTACCGGTAAGGCTGGAGGAATAAATAAATGAAGTCTCCCACCTCAAAACTGCGTTCGACTTTGTGCCTATCTGCATATATCTTCTATTGATTCTGAGCAGCTTGTATGTTCTCCTTGAGTATATTGAGGATATCTTGACCCTATTGAATCCACTCTTTGGCCTTGGGGGCCCTAGTATCACCAAATATCCAGTCTGCAAAAGTGGAAGCATCATACCCATACAGGGCTCAGAAAGGGGTCATCCTCATGGTCATATGGTAGGTGGTGTTGTAACAATGTTCACCCAAGTGTAACCATTTGATCCATGTCCTCTTTTGACCTGATATGTAATTTCTCAAGTATCCCTCAATCCACTTGTTAACAATCTCTTTCTGCCCATCACTCTATGGATGATAACTTGTGCTCATGGATAACTCGGTCCCCACTAACCAGAAAAGCTCTTGCCAAAAGGCTCCTATGAATTTGCTATCCATGTCACTAACAATGGTCTTGGGTAACTTGTGGATTCTAAATACCTCTTTGAAAAATAGTTATGCTACCTGTGCTACTGAATAATCTGATGATATGGCAAAGAAGTGAGCAAACTTAGTCAATATCTCCACTACTACGTACAAGCAGTCTCTCCCTTGGACCTAGGGCATCCCAGTAATGAAGTCCATAGAAATGCTCTCCCATTTCTACTTGGGAATAGGTAAGGGATGTAGTAAACCAGATAGTTGGATGTGCTCTATTTTGTTTTGTTGGCACAAGATGAACTCCCTCACATGTTGTATCACATCTTTCTTGAGGCCCTTCCATGATAAAATTTCTATAATTTATCTATAGGTCTTGAGAAATCCCTGATGTCCTACTAATGGTGAATCGTGCGATGCCTGTAAGATTTTATTCTTGAGGGGAGACTTTGGAACCAAGAAGATTCTATTTTTGTAGTATATGATATCATTAATGACCCTGTACCTATCATCCTGAATCTGTCCATCCAATAGCTCACAAGCAAACTTATCTTTGGAGTACTCAACCAAAATATGAGACCTCCAATCTAATGAGATGCTCATAAGGGATAAAGTAGCTGGTCGTCTAGAAAGTGCATCGGCCACTACATTGCTCTTCCCCTTTACGTACTCAATCTCGAAGTCATAAGCCTGAATTTTACTTACCCATTTCTGTTGTCTCTCATTCAGCTCTTTCTGCTCTTCATCCTAGTAATCCTCATCCTCCTCACTATCAGAATAACCCTCTATGTAGTAGGCCTTTCCTTTTCCTGAACATCTATGGCCTGGTATCCATGGTTCCTGGCAAGTGAAACATAACTTTTTTCTTCTAGGGTCCTATCGGGTATCATTGTCCATCCATTCTTTCTTGGGCCATGGTTTGCTTTGTTTATCTTTAATAGGAACATTGAACCTGGGAGGAAACCTATTTTTGAGCACTACATCCTGCAAGTCTCTAGTCCATCTGATGGCATCTGCTAGGGTGGAGGGCCTATAATACTTGACCCATCCCCGTAAGGGTTCAATGAGAGCCTCAATGAACAACATAATCAACCTACTCTCTGATATATCAATGACCATGACTTCTATCCTCTGAAACTCAGAAATAAAAGCATCTGCACTCCCTATCTGCTTGAGTTGTGCCAGCTCCCTAAAGTGTACCTCTGGATCCTTTCGATCAAACTGTTCAATGAGCCTCTATGTAAAATATATGTATGAGATGATGGTGTTGTGACCCAATGTCACTAACCCATGGTACCACCACTCATGTGCTTCTCCATCCAAATGCAAAGTAGCCAATTTAATGGCATATGTCTCAATCATGGGGTTGAGCTGGATGTATGTGTCCAACTTCTGCACCCAATTCCTAGTTGGGCCACCCCGGGTGCCCTCAAAGGTATGGATATTTAGTTTCCCTACGGTGCGCTGTAACTCATAGTTCTAGGTTAATGGCCTATTGTAATATTTGGGTTTTTTCTTACTTTTAAAGTGGCAGAAGTCATTTAAGGTCATGGCTGAATGGAATTCCTCTCCTAAAGCCCTACATTCTCTCAAATAGGCACTCATGAGTTCTTCTAGTTCTGCTTGTGCTAGAGGCACTACAGCTGGACTATCTAAGAATTGAGGCATGGTAGGCAGGAAAGGCTTGTATATATGGGGATGGCTTTGCATGTTGGTATGTAAGTGCTCCCTACAACTACTGGTGGATACCCTATCATTGTTGAGAAATAAGGGACTGTGTGGGGTGGGCCCATTCTTCTCAGTCATTTTCCTAAAGGTGCTCATCATTTATTTTTTCCCAGTGGTGAGGTTTTTTATGGATGATATGAGACTATTGAAAGCTATTTTATCATCATCGGCCATTGTTTCTTTTCCTTTTTCAAACTTATACTATTTTTTCCCTAAATCTATGTCCTTTAAATCCTCTTTTCTCTCTCTATACCTCTGTCTCCTGTGAGTAATGTTGTATGGGTCTCCTGGATTCATTTATATTTTTGCATGCCCACAGCTGGCAAGGAAAATAGCTCTGATACCACTGTAATATCCCAACTGATATTTTCCTTTTTATGTGTATACTGTAGATGGCTAATAGATTTATTCCTTAATCAAATAGGAAAGCAAACCCCGAACTTTGCATGCATGCAGTTGCATGCAATTATGTTCCCTAGAAAAATACTAAGATGTTATAAAATAGAATAAATCAATGCATGTACATACCAGTATATAGATCACTTGATGGTGAAGAGACCCCTCCCAGCATGCAAAGATTCTGCCGAAGGAATAAGGAGATACACCAAATCATCCTCCACAGGTGACTGTGCCCTCCTCTCAAATTGTATAAGCTTCAAAATAATAAATAAGCTGCTGCTGAAAGCCCGTATGAGGTGTACTAGGGTTATACTACCCCTCTGATGATGATGGAAGCAGCATGTGAAAGAAACAGAGGAAGGATAGCCCAAAACATGAATTCCTCCTCAAATCAATTCGCCCATGCAGATTAGCGCCTCCAGAAAAGGGAAGCACTGGCGATATCTTGCTTGATACTCAAGATGAATGGCCCTTCTTCCAGGGGAAGGGTGATGGAGGTGCTCTGGAATGAATGGAAGTGACATGCAGAAGTTATGAGCCCTGTAGGTAGGAAAACGAATTGCTTTGTCTTTGACTACGGTGATATGGTGTGATGATGAAAACCCTCTGACTGGGTGAATAATCAACCTCCCAGAATAACTGTTGAATGTAACCTGATGATGAACTAGTGTTGAACCTGGATGATCCAACCTGATGATGAACTAGGGAAGATAGATTTCACTGTTGAAATACACCAGTTAGCTAAGCATGCACTCAACCCCAACTTAGCTCGCTGAGCTCTCCAATTCGACTCCACAAATCAATAATGCATAAGTGACTTCTCCATCCACTTTATATTTCTTTTATAACTTTCAACTGTGAAAACCCTAAATTTTGACCTAATTATGTCACTTTATCTTCTAATTTGCAGTTGACTTGCATGCATGCATATGGATACTTAATTGGGTGCATGCATCATTAAATAATGCCTAGATGGCATGTATGCAGGTGGCCTTTGGCTCTATTGGCCCTCTTCACCTAGTGGTGATATAATATTTATGCCCTAGATATTCTATATATGACATCAGTCTTCGGCTGATTCCTTAACTGTTAGTACCCGCTCGAACCTACAGGAATCGCATAGGTTAGCAGGTTGGTCCTCAATGCCTAAGAAGAAGAGGACATTACAGAGAGCATATTTAGCAACATCAAGGTGATAGATATATACATCATTGGAATTTTTTAACAGTCATCGAAAACTAAAACAATTACTAGAACATATTCAACATCTTCAGTTTGGGAACATCATCTTCTACAACACTAAGACTTCATCTTTGATCTTCATATTCTACATCACTCGATCCTTTGCAGCAACACTTGGTCTCTTGATCAACATCATCATCAACAATAACATAACCTGTAGCACACATGATCCAATTACGACATGATCAATCCCAATAACTTTAGGACTTAGGTCCAAGGACGATGCAACCCTCATTTGAGCCAATTACAGGATGGCCAATCCCAATCACTTTAGGACATAATTCCAAGGATGATGCAACCCTAAGCCACTTATGGGTTGGCCAATACCTATCACTTTATGACATAGGTCCAACAATGATGAAATCCTAAGCCACTTATGGGATGGTCAATCCTAATAAATTTATGACATAAGTCCAAGGATGATGAAATCACACTACAACATCATCAAACTACTCCCCCTTTCGAGGAGGGTCCACAACATCATCAACCTACTCTCCCTTTCAACGGGGATCCACATCATAACTATTCTTCCTTATGAGGAAAGTCTATATCATCACCATTGTTCCTCCTTACGAAGAAGGTCTATATCATCATTGTTCCTCCTTATGAGGAAGGTATATATCATCATCATTATTCCTCCTTATGAGGAAGGTCTATATCATCATCATTGTTCCTCCTTACGAGGAAGGTCTTTTCGAACTACACCAATCTTGGCATAGAAATATTCAAAATTTACTCGAGACAGAGGCTTAGTAAACACATCAACAACTTTCTCATCGGTACTCATATACTATAGATTCATAGCTCCCTTTTGTACCATATCCAGTATAAAAAAATACCATATTTCTATGTGCTTCAACTTGTCATGGAACACTAGGTTCTCCATATAGTGGAATTTGTTTATTCAGAGGATAGTAATCTATGGAAGAAGGGCATGGTTGAAGAAATGGATGCCTTGGAAAAAAATGAAGCTTAGAATCTAGTCCAGTTACCAGCTGGAAGAAAAGTAATTAGGATCAAATGGTTGTTTAAAAAGAAGTTGAACACAGAAGGTAAAGTGGAGAAGTACAAATCCCACTTAGTAGCAAAGGGATATTCTCAGGTATAGGGAATTGATTTTGGTGAAATATTTTCTCCAGTAGAAAAATTAACTTCTATTATATTTATTCTTTCTATTGCTAATGATTTTGATATTGGATTAAAAATGATGGATGTGAATACAATGTTCTTACATGGGGATCTAGAAGAATAAATCCACATGAAACAACTAGAATAGTTCATAGTAAAGGGAAAGAAAGGGACGGTATGTAAACTAAAGAAGTCCCTTTTGTTGATGTATTTGTAACTTTGGAATGTATTCATCTGTACATCTTATGTATTGTACCCCCATGTTTATTCCAGGATGTGTCTATAATGTAATTGATTCATGTCATACCCCGATGTTTATTCTGGAAAGTTTCTATAATGAAAAAGTCATGTCAAGTCATTATGGGTAACCCTCCTATTGGTCAAGGGTTAAAGTCCCCACAGTTGTGGGGCCCTCGGTTTATTATACTATCCTAGTGAATTCGACCCTAGGTGAGTCATTGTAATTCGGGGCAATAGTCCCCACCATTGTGTTACCCTCCTATTGGTCGGAGGAGGCAAAGTCCCCACAAGTTGTGGGTCACTAGGGTTATTAGACACTCCTAGAGATGTCGGCTCTAGTAAGTAAATGTTAAGTGAGGCTGACATGTTGGAGTGGGTTCCAAGTGAACAGAAGAATATAAATAGAGACTGAGTCTCTCTATTTACAACACACACACTCACTCATTGGGGTGCATGAGTGAGAGAGGAGAAGCTCTCTTAGTGTGTGTGAGAGAGAGACAGAGACTGTGGAGATCATATTTATGTTTTTGGGTTTTACTTTTGGTGTTGATTCTATCTCTAAGGAAGTTGCGTGGTTTTCATTATTTATGGTTTCCCCAAGGATAAACACTATATTCATTGTCTCTTATGTTTTATTGTTGTGCTTGTTATTCTCTTAGTTAAACACCCTAATATAATGCTAGCTTAATGATGACAATCTAACATGGTATCAGAGCTAACTTGAGAAGAAGACATTGTGCAGCTGCATAAGCTAGGAATTATTACCTTTTGGTTCTCTCTCCACAATCCATCAACAAAATTATGCTAGGCTGACTCTCCATTGATGGGCACATCTTTCTATCAAAGTGGAATTCGATTCCAAGCATTTTTAGTTTTCGGTGCGAAAATTAGGGCTTTCTATAGAAAAGGAATTTTTGAGTGAGCCTAAAATAGGATTGTTCTCCTCATCAAAATATAATTTTAGAGACCTGGATCAAGAAATTTGGTTGGGTGAAACTTTGAAAAAGTCAAACCCTAGTTTGACCATGAGCTAGAAAAACCCTAAATACTAAAAATGCTAAGTTTTGGTACATTCACTATATCCCGCAATTGAAGAAGGATAAGGTGCTAAAAATTGCAAAGGATTAAGATAAAATCTTGATGTACACTGTGTCCAACACTCCTCCTTATATTCTCTATATTCTGGGAGATATGATACCTCCAAGTTAGGGTTCCAGCCTCTTCCAGAATTCATCCCTAAACAGGACACCTGGGGAGAATAGAAATATATTGGGCTACAGAGGTCCAAATTGTATTCCTAAAAATGTTATAGAAATTACATGGACTATAATTTTTTTGGTCCAAATATCAGACTCAGAAGATGAACCAGTGACATGGGGCATGTTGTACAACTTCTCTATTCTGAACAGTCATGTAACAGGTCACCTTGGGAAAAGGATCATAAATACCAAATGGTGAAACATATTTTGATGAAAACTATGGTGTTGGATCCAGGACATGCTAGGTTACCTTACTAAACAATTTCAGACACATAGGAGTATTAATTTCAGAGATATCATAGAAACAGTGATAGGCATTTCTACAAAAGAAATTGGAAAACTAGGGCTTCTTGTTCCAGGAGCTTCCCTCCACTATTTTCAGAAAAGGAGTACATTGGCCAGCTCCATTTGAAGAGATCTATCTGTCTATGCAATCAGATCTGAAATATTCTAAGTTTTGAAAATTAGGGTTTCTATGACAAACCCTAGATCAGCCAACTCCGAAACCAAGATGGACACCTCAAATCGGTAAGATCTAATCCTTTGCTATTTTCATTTGAGGTTCTCATCTCTAAGTGATCTATCACATCAGATTGATGATAAGCTTGGTGAAGTTGAAAACTTCCAAGCATGGAAGTATTTGATCTCTCTAAACAAAATGAATTGGACACCTACATGAGTATAGAGGATCCAGTTCCAGAGGGAGATGAGGCTCAAAGCCTTACTCAAGAAGAACTTGGTGCAAACCAATAAGATCATTGCTGATTCAGTCATGGATCAACTTGTACCACAAGTGTCTCCCCAAAGACACCAGAGATGTTTGATTCCTTGACCAAGCTATTTGAATGGAAGAACATACATCAGAATATGACCTTAAGAAACCAGCTGAAGAATGTGAAGATCTAGAATGCAGAGACCATGTAGTCATAAGGGTCTCTCAAATCAAAGAACAACTTGAAGCGATAAAAGAAGAAGTGACGAATGCAGAAGTGGTGATGGCCACCTTGAATGGCCTCCCAGGATCATGTGATTCATTCATTCTAGGAATGTGTGCCAAAAGGAAGTGATTACTTTCAGTAGACTCTGGGAAGAAGAAGAAGATCGACTCATAATAAGAGAAGAGAAGATGGGAGCAATTGAAGATCAAGCTCTCACCATCCAAAGAAGATCCCTCAAGCGATGAGGAATATGAAGAACTCAACTCTTGAAACACCTCTTATCCACCTTAGTATTTGGATAAGAAACGATGCTATCATGAATGAAGAATACAATGAAGCTGAAGGCTCAAGAAGGAGTCTACCCATGAAACAAATAAAGATAAGTATTCAATTGTCATTTCATGATATTGTTTTGTTATGCATTTATATTCAGTTGATGTATTATGCATGATAGGATGTTTGCATTAATGACAATATACTACTAATATGCATGTGATGGGTAAGTAGCTCATGGTGCTATACAACTCTCCATTGCTACTTATCTAGAATGAAACCTCTTTGTTGACATATTGGATTTGTGCACAATCTCAATGTTGTCCTAGTGGAGATGGAAAGCATCTAGAAAAGTTTTCGTGAGATATGGATGAATGTTGTATTGGCTAAAGTAGTTGCATGATCATATATTTATGAATAAAAATTTTCCAGTATGAATATTCCTTATGAAATGTTTCTAACAATACAAATGCATTTGACTTGTAGGAAAGATCGCATACATAATTGCCTGCAAGCAAAGAAGAATGAGACTTTTTTTGAATAACAAGTGACGACAATTCAAAGATGAAAAATAATATGACGAATACAACGACATCATTAATGCAGAACCTTCCAAGAACAAAGGGAAGATCAGTTCAAGAAGAATGATGTCTAGGATGCAGTATCAATACATGAAGGAAAGGTCATAGTTCCATCATGCAGTAGATGGAAACATTGTGGGATACAAGGCAAGATTCGTAGCACGAGGCTTCTCACGAAAAGAAGGCATAGACTACGAAGAGACATTTGTAGCCAGTGGGAGTTGAGACACATGACATGAAGAATCATGTGTGCAAATGAAAGAAGTCCCTGTACGAGCTCAGAAGACACCCATATGATAACACATACATGAGGAGCTTGATGAGGCTCTGAACCTTTGCCACAAGGATGATAAAGGATGGCAAGCTCATAGATGAGTGCAAGAAGAACTTTTGAAAAGGTTCAAGATAGAGGATCTTGGTATGTAGTGATCCTATATGGATACATAGAAGATTAGTAGCATAGGAAGCTACTTGTCACTCCGATACATAATATTTCAGTGCATAGAGTACAAAAGATAGAGGGAGTATGATTCTTCAAAGGGAGTGACTGCAAAAGACCCTGAGGTTCGACATGGTATGACGGGATGGAAATATTACTAATGACTCTAGGCTTTACTGAGAGTAAAGTGGATTCCAACCTTTGCTTCAAGGTTGAAGGTGGAAGACCAGTGATGCTCTTGTTATGTGTCGATGCACTATGTTCTAGGCATGGAGGTGTGGACAAGGGAAGTATGCAGTAAAGATCCTAAAGAGGTTCAAGATGATGGACTGCATGACCACACCTATGGCATTGAAACTGAAGCTATTGAGTGTTGATTCATCAGATTTGGTTTATGCCATAATGTATCATCAGATGATTTATTCCTTGATGTACCTAAAAGATACGAGACTAGATACTTGCTTTGTTGTGAACACATTGAGACATGTTCACTTGATGCCTGCAAGTATGATACAAATTAGAAGATTAACCTGGAAGGTTATATGGATTCAGATTGGGCAGTGCCATTGATAGGAAGAGAACTTTGGAGTGCTTCTTTAGTGTGAGATCATGTGTGATCTCTTGGTTGATAGGATGGAGTCCTGCATGGTGCTGAGTACATCTGAGGAAAAATATGTTGCCACTTGCTATTTGGGAGGTAGTATGTTTCCTTTCAAAACTACTATCTGATTTGCTTGATCTAACTTGCATTTTTGGTATGATGTAGAGAGGAGCAGTGAAGCTCCAGTTTGTGATGCAAATCACAATCTATCGAAAGAGGGATTTCTAGCATAGCTGGTGAGACAGGTTGTCCGAGCATAAATCTTAGTGAAGCTCGTAGGTTGCTCAGACATAAATGGTCCTGTAGGTTTCCCTCAGATATAATTGGTCCTAGAGAAGCTCACAGGTTATCCTTGGACGTAATCATCCCTGATGTGATTCTATGCTAGAAATGGCCAGAGTGAAGTTTGAGTACTTCAAGGAGAAGCTTGGTGTTCTCCAAATCGAGGTTCCCTCCAAAGGGGAAGTGATGATTTCATGTGCCTTTCTGACATGGTGAGAGGATTGGTTCCTTCCATGGTCGGATGTAAGAGCTATGACATGGTGAGAGGATTGGTTCCTTCCATTGTCAGGTGTATGTGGATAACACATCTAGCATGAAAAAGGGATGGCTCTATGAAGACACATCTAGTATGAAAAAGGACTAGCTCTGTGTAGCTTCCACATCCAGTATGAAAAATGACTGGCTCTGTGAAGACACGTCTAGTATGAAAAAGGACTAGCTATGTGTAGATGCCACATCCAGCATGAAAAAGGGCTGGCTCTGTGAAGACACATATAGTATGAAAAAGGACTAGCTCTATGTAGCTGCCACATCCAATATGAAAAAGGACTGGCTCTGTGAAGACAGATCTAGTATGAAAAAGGACTAGCTCTATGTAGCTGTCATATTTGGTATTAAAAAGGACCAGCTCTATGAAGACTCATCTAGTATGAAAAAGGACTAGCTCTGAGTAGCTGCCACATCTGGTATGAAAAAGGACCAGCTCTGTGATGCCTCATCTAGTATGAAAAAGGACTAGCTCTGAGTAGCTGCCACATCTGGTATGAAAAAGGACCAGCTCTGTGATGCCTCATCTGGTATGAAAAAGGACTATCCTTGTGATTCCTCATCTAGTATGAAAAAGGACCAGCTCTGTGAAGACTCATCTAGTATGAAAAAGGACTAGCTCTGAGTAGCTGCCACATCTGGTATGAAAAAGGACCAGCTCTGTGATGCCTCATATTGTATGAAAAAGGACCAGCTCTGTGATGCCTCATTTGGTATGAAAAAAGGACCAGCTCTGTGAAGACTCATCTAGTATGAAAAAGGAATAGCTCTGAGTAGTTGCCACATCTAGTATGAAAAAGGACCAGCTCTGTGATGCCTCATCTAGTATGAAAAAGGACTAGCTCTATGATGATACATCCAATATGAAAAAGTACTGGCTTTGTATAGGTTCCTATGACGAGAAGAATCAAGAGATAGCACCCGTGATGATGACTCAGTGATGATCTAGATCGAGTGTTGATGATCCAGATCCAGTGATGATGTAGATCGAGTGTTGATGATCAAGATCCAGTGATGATTATCTAGCAGTGATGATCCAGATCCAGTGATAATGACCAGTGATGATCCAGATCCAGTGATGATCCAAATAAAATGATGAAGATGACTTGAAGATAAAGATGACTTGAAGATGAAGATGACTTGACGATAAAGAAGACTTGAATATGACGAGGACTCGATGATGATCTAGAAGATACAGAGAAGAATACTTGTGCTAAAAATTGTGTCGAGAGAATACCTTCCTAGTTAAGAGGGAGTGTTGATGTATTTGTAAATTCATAATGTATTCATCCATATATCTTATGTATTGTACCCTGATGTTTATTCTGGGAAGTTTTTATAATGAGAAATTCATGTCAAGTCATTCTGGGTAACCCTCCTATTGGTCAAGGGTTAAAGTCCCCACAGTTGTGGGGCCCTAGGGTTATTGGAATATCCTAGTGAAGTCGACCCTAGGTGAGTCATTGTAAGTCAGGGAAATAGTCCCAATAGTACCCACTGTTGTGTTACCCTCCTATTGGTCAGAGGAGGTAAAGTCCCCACAATTTGTTGGGCACTAGGGTTATTAGACACTCCTAGAGATTTCGGCTCTAGTAAGTAATTGTTAGGTGAGGCTGACAAGTTGGAGTGGGTTCCAAGTGAACAGAAGAATATAAATAGAGAGTGAGTCTCTCTATTTACAACACACACACTCACTCATTGGGGTGCATGAGTGAAAGAGGAGAAGCTCTCTTAGTGTGTGTGTGAGAGAGAGAAGCCATGGAGATCATCTTTATGTTTTTGGGTTTTACTTTTGGTGTTGATTCTATCTCTGAGGAAGTTGCGGGGTTTTCACCATTTATGGTTTCCCCAAGGATAAACATTGTGTTCATTGTCTCTTATGTTTGATTTCTATGCTTTTTATTCTCTCAATTAAAGATCCTAATATAATTCTATCTTAATGATGAAAATCTAACACCTTTGCGATCTAAAGCAATCTCCAAGGATGTGGTACCAAAAGTTTGACACGTACATAATTGGATTGGGGCTTGTGAGAAGAAAATTTGATCACTTTGTATACTCCAAACAGGTTGGTGATAACTTAATTAACATAGCACTGTATGTTGATGAAATGTTGCTAATTGGAAACAACAAATATGTTATAAAGGAGGTGATGTCTCAGTTGTCCTCCAATTTTGATATGAAAGATATCGGTGCCGCAAAATTAATGTTGGGAATGGAGTTAAGAATAGATCGTGAAAACATGATGATCTATTTAAATCAAAGAAAATATGTTCATACGGTACTACAAATATTTAATATGTAGGAAATGAATTCAAACAAGGTTCCTATTCCTGTAGGTGTAAAGTTATCTATAGAGAAGTGTCCTAAGACACAGGAAGAAGAAGAAGAAGGTGTAAAGTTATCTGTAGTTTTATGTATGAAATGGTCTATACCTAACTAGACATTACTCATGTAGTGGGAGTTTTGAGCATATATATTTCAAAACCAGGAAAGGAACATTGGACATATGTAAATAGGATCTTCAGATATTTGTGTGTCACCATAGATTATGCAATCAACTACTAAGGAAGACCTATACTAGACAAAGTAATAAATGCACATGGATTTGTTGATGCAAACTGGGATGGAGATCTTGATCGTAGAATATATACAAGTGGGTATGTTTTCAACCTATTTGGAGGAGCTATTAGTTGGATGAGCAAGAGACAAGCTATAGTTTCACTCTCAACTACAAAAGCTGAATACATGGAATCCACTCATGCTAGAAAATAAGTTATATGGTTACAAAGATTGTGTTTAGGTATTGGGTTTATATATAAATTTTTAAGGTTATATTGTGATATCCAAAGTGCAATATTTATGGAAAAGAACCTTTCTTATCATGCTAAAACAAAGCATATTTATGTGCAATATCACTTTGTGAGAGATCTGGTTTAAGACAAGAAGGTGTTGCTCGAGAAATTTGACACCTTGAAAAATGTTGCAGACTCATTAACAAATTTTTTCAGTACAGAGAATTTCTCTTGGTGTACAGAATCTAAGGGCATTGATTTCCTGAACCTGTTACTTCATGAGTACATGACTCATTGATATTAAAAAAAAACAACAAGTGGGAGAATTTGGGTATATTTTATATTCTTTGCATGTGCACATGGAGGGGAGTTGCACCTATTAGCATTGTGTATGACAATCCCTGTTGGCATTTTTTGGGCTATTTTTGGCTATTTTCGGAATTTTTCTAAAAATATGTAATTTAATCCCGGTTAAGGGATTGGGGTCTATTTTTCTAATATTGGTTAATGGATTAGGGTATTGGAGGATACAAAATAACCATATTGTATTGTGAGGGATTCATAATGATTATGAGAAAATAGGAGATGTGGCTCCAAGATTTGTTGATTTTCCTAGTTAAGGGTTTCCAAGGTAAATCTCTATGTTTTTGTATGAATGTTGTGGTGTAAATTATGTTTTTATTAAAGAATATGTATGCTTTTATTCTATACACATATTTAAAACTTACAAATCTAAAGAAACACCTGAGGAAACACAATAGATACTACTGAGGGAAGTCACTCTGAAAAAATGAATTAGAGGTTTTATTGGTAGAAACAAATAGAAAGCTACAAGAGTAGGAGAAGGAAAATAAGGATGAAGAAGACAAGTGCAAGTAGGATTATCTTCTCAAAGAGTAGGAATAATATCTAATAGAGAAGAACAATATCTACAGAAAGAGCATCAAAATAATAAAGAAGAAGAATCCCAAAAGAGGTCCATAGAGTAGGAACACAGATAGAATGAGGCATAGTGTAGAGGGCCTCAATACATGTACATTGAAATCACCACTACTAGAACTGAAATTCCACTCACTGGAGGTCATATTCCCTTCATAGAACTATGAATTACTACATATACCCTTTCCAAGGAGCACGTTGTATCTCGACTATATACTATAATATTTGATCCTAAAAGCAAGTGAATTTACAAATGAACAGGGAGTATTTCGTCATTACTAGAGATTGTCAACATCCAAGAAGTTCCATTATTCAAAGTAATTGATGAAATGCTGGAGTTAATATCTTCCATAAATGTAGTTGTTTCCATTGCTAGTCAATACAACATCTCAAATATGCCAATAAGAGGATTAGTACACTGGAAGATCTCCTCTTGGAAGCTAGGATAGAGAAGGTAGAGTTGATACATATCATGAAACCTTGGAGGTTACAAGAATAACATTAGAGGTATTAAATTAAGAACTAGAAATAGTAAAGGCATCCATGACCACATAGATACAATATTTGTAGGAAGAGAGGGATGATATGACAAAGTTATTCAATATCTCAGTGATATGAAATGTAGTCTTTGAAACTCAAATGGAATATCTTTGATGAGAAAATGACTCTCTAGTAGTAGAAGTGGATACATCCAAAGAACAAAGGTAGAAATTGGCTCATTTTCACACCATTGCATTTGCATTGCAGTGATAGTTATTTCATTCATAGGATTTAATCACTGAGAAATTATATGAAGTACAAAATATTGTGACCAAGCTCAAGGAAGTATTAGATTCGGCTCAAAGAAGTGACCTCAAGGTCTCATAAATAAAAGGTAAAGTGAAAAGTGTGGAATCTTGGAACAAATAGAACATGGATGTGCCATAAAATGTTCCCAAGAGAAACATAAAAGAAATGAAATTGGACTATGCTACCTTAGACAATTGCAAAAAAACAGGGATGAAATTGGAGGAGGTTACAACATCACTAGAAAAATGTTGGAATCTACATCAGACCATAAACAGAGCTTTTAAGAGATGCCAGTTACCCCCACCTTCAAAGTTTGAAGAGACTATTCCAAAAGAGAAGCAATTGGAAGAACTAAAAGCAATTATGGATGAGGACTTATGGCACAATCACAAGCACTACTCAAGCCACCTCACATGATATACTAGGGAACCCACCCTAAATGTTCAATCAATATCCACAAAACACATCGTAGTCACCAAAGGATTGACTACATTATATAATTTCAATTTTAGTGACTAAGTGACATGTGTATTGGGACCTCAAAATTTATAAATGTTTTTTTATTAATTTGAATAGTCACTTAGGGGTTACTTTTAAAAATTATAAAAGAAAGGAAAGAGGGTACAATATGGACTTTTGGAAATGGGAGTTTTGTACTCCCTTTGTGTAAGAACTGTATATGAGAATGTTGGAAGGATTAAAGTAACTGAGAGGGGGGGGTGAATCAGTTACATACTAAAGTGCTTATTTTTAAATGATGTTTCAGATTTATTATGGACATATGTTTAAACCATTCAACATATAGCAGCAAATTAAATAATAGTCAACATTCAATCACATCAACGAACACAAGACACAATGTTTTCATGAGGAAACAATAAAAAATATTCTTCTTAAGAATGAAAGGTAAGCTCCAACTCCTCTTTACATTCTTTTATTTTTCCTGAGCTTCAACCCAGACGAGGCTGCTACCTCTGGAAGCTCCAACTTCCAATTATACAAGCGCCAACTTGTTTCTATTTTCTGGCTACAACTAGAGGGATGCTACAACACCCCAGAGAACTCTGTTCTCCCTTGATTCACCCTACCACATAGAGAACTCTTTGAATTACAAAATGAATAAAACCCTTACAACCCCTTACTGTCTATGACTAGGCTTTATAAATCAGCATTTACATTATGATTCTGAATTAGACAGTATTGCAGATATTCACAACAGATGTTATAATTCTATCTCTGTACATTTTTCTCTATTTATCATCAAGACTAAGCACATACAGAACTCACCGAGAATGTCACTGTATCAATCATATATTCTTTCTCATTTGGACTCTTCATACTCTGCAACAATCATCGTATCCAGCTCTTCAATTCTTTTCTGCAATGTGCTCAATCTCATATATTCAAAATTACCTTACTGAACAACACACTTTCTTTCATCTGCTTGCTACAATATATATATACATATCTTCCAGTCGATTCCCATTCTCTCTATTCAAAATGGTTACGGACTCTTCATTTTCCATCTAATTACAAATGAGACACAGTTAATAGGTCTCGAATGCTAATCTGTAAAAAATGATTCACATTCCATGAATATCATAGATTCTCAAAAGTCTCTAACTGACAAAAACTTTAAGTCCTTCGAATGCCCAGTTTGTCTGACTCTCTGCATTCCATGAATAGTCATCATCGAATCAATACTGTGCTAGACTCTTCAAGTTCCACTGTTTCCAGATCAAAGGACCCTGGGTTTGGCTCTGAATATGGAGACTTCCTCTGTATATAACAGTGTTGTGCCCTTGCGGACACATATGTGAATTAAACTTCCACCATTTCGGAAGAGGGACAGGAAACTAGCTTTGATGAGCTCTGTCTCAATCGGCTGTCTTTTGGGTTTCGAGTCAGAAGTTTTGTTATTTTGGCTTCCACCATTGTGGCTCCCGAAAGCCTTTATACCTCCACCATTGCGGCTCCTGTTCTGCTCTGACTTCTGATGTTTTGAAGCTCCGACGTTGCGGCTCCTGTTCTGCTCTGACTTCTGATGTTTTGAAGCTCCGACGTTGCGGCTCATGTTCCGCTTTTCACTTCGACGTTGTGGAAGGGGATGTCCTTCCAAATTCTGATGTTTTAAAGCTCCAACATTGTGGCTCCTGTTTTGCTTTTCACTCTGACGTTGCAGAAGGGGATGTCCTTCCGATGTTTAGTCATTTCTCCTCCGCTTGCCGATATGTTTGTTTTCCCATTGTCGCCGATCCTTGTGTTGTCGGCTTTCGCCGTTGCAGATGAAGAAGCCACTACCCTTCCACCGTTGCAGATGAAAAATCACTATCCTTTCGGCCGCTTTGTTTCAGATCCTGCCCATTCTGTATAGTGTGATCAAATTATTCATTTAAAACTCTGTTTTATATATGTGAATCGCTGTATAGATGTAACACTATGTTTCAATGAGACTTCGTATGTTAAGCTCCATGGTATAGAATAGCGTTGAGTTTCAATATAATGCTGTTGATATATAACATGATAACTCTATGCTGATAACATATGTAACATTTGTAACATTTGATCATTTTTATCCTTTTGTTTCATTTATTTGAATGTATAACAAAATCCTCTATTGTAGTGAACTGTGTAATCATCCTTTTCAATATGCGGGTACTCTGTGCAACATTTAGAGCTGTGACATTATTCTCATCTGTGGCTGTAACATTAACATTTGCTTTATTATTCCTGTGACTTCCTCTGATTCATCCTGTTGTGGCTTTTCCTATGAGTGAAACATTCAAAGTTTGGCATATGGAAACATTCAGACTGTGTAGCAAAACTGGTTAACAAACTCCCCCTTTGACATGATGACAAACTTTGAAAGATTTCTCCCCCTTTTGACATCCATGGCAAAGATAGAAAGAGAAATCCCCCTGTGAATATGTCTCCCCCTGTTACTGTGAGACAACTAACAGCTGAAAAAATGAAACCAATATGTACTGAATATGTTTAGAAAGCAAGAGAACACAAAAATAACCAAAATCTGGAACCATTTGCCACCAGGAAATCAGAACCTGTAATGTGAATAAAAAAAAAATAATATTCAGAGAGGACAAACCCCCAACTAAGCTCGAAGCATTTCAAACTGAGATTTGGGAAGGGGCTTAGTGAAAATATCAGCAATCTGGTCTTTTGTTCCAACATATTCAAGCTTAATAACTTTGGACAGCACCTGCTCTCTCAGAAAATGATATTTGATGGGTATGTGTTTAGTCTTTGAATGCATCACTCGATTCTTTGAAATGCTTATTGTACTTGTATTATCACAGAAAATGGGAATGGGATCATCATTCTGTATGTGCATATCCTTCAACATCTGCTTCATCCAAAGAATCTGGGTGCAACATCCTACTGCTGCTATATACTCTGCTTCAGCTGTAGATAATGAAATAGATGATTGTTTCTTACTGGACCAGCTTACCAAACAACCTCCAAGAAAGAAGGCAGCACCACTGGTACTTTTCCTGTCATCAACACATCCAGCCCAGTCAGCATCAGTAAATGCATATAAGTCCAGAGAGTTATCTTTTGGATACCATAAACCATGATTTGCTCTTCCTTTTAAGTATCTAAAAATCCTCTTTACAGCCAACAAGTGACCATTCTTAGGTGAAGCTTGAAATATTCCAACCTGACAAACATCATGCATAATGTCTGGCCTAGTTGTTGTAGCATAGAGTAGACTGCCAATCATGGATCTGTACATAGTCTGGTCTACATCTCCAGAGTTATCATCTTTACTGAGTTTACATCCAGTGACCATAGGTGTACCAACTGGCTTACAGTCCTCCATTTTGAATTTCTTTAACATTTCATTAATGTATTTAGTCTAAGAGATAGAGATACCCCTGTCACATTGATTGATTTGTAATCCAAGAAAGAACTTCATTTCTCCTAGCATAGACATTTTGAATTCATGCTGCATGCTTTCAACAAACTTTGTGCTCAGTTTATCATTGTCACTCCCAAAAATTATGTCATCAACATAAACTTCTATAATAATAAGGTTGTTATTCTCTTCTTTAATGTACAGGTTACTATCTGTGTGACCTTTCTTGAATCCTTGCTGCATTAAGTAGTTATCTAGTCTAGAGTACCATGACCTAGGTGCTTTCTTTAATCCATATAATGCTTTCCTCAATCTGTAAACAAACTGTGATGCATCCTGTACATGAAATACTTCTGGCTGCTCCATGTAGACTTCCTCTTCTAGATCACCATTCAGAAAAGCTGACTTCACATCCATTTGGTAGACTTTAATTTGTTTGGAGCTGGCATATGCTAGAATCAACCTTATTGCTTCCATTCTAGCAAGAGGGGAAAATGTTTCACTGTAATCAATCCCTTCTACCTGTGCATAACCTTTGCAAACTAGTCTTGCTTTATTTCTGGTTACTTTTCCTGTATCATCCAGTTTATTCCTGAAAACCCACTTAGCTCCTATTACATTTTTGTTTGCAGGTTTAGGAACTAGTTCCCAGGTGTCATTCTTTTCGATTTGGCTAAGCTCTTCCTTCATAGAATTTACCCAATGTTCATATTTGATAGCTTCATTGATGTTTTTCGGTTCAGTCAGAGAGAGAAGTGATACCTTCTTTTCAAGGATGGGTTGTTGTCTTTTACTTCTTGTCTCGACACCTGAGTTTATATCCCCAATAATCAATTCTTCAGGGTGATTTTTCTGTATTCGACTACTTGGAGATTTTGTTGAAATTGTATTTTTTAAAGGATTGAAGCATTATTCATCATCACTTGTATATCTGTCACTATCATCAGCCTTAACCTCTTCTATTTCATCCTTTTCATCATCTGACCTGTGCTTGTCAAATATATCATGAGTCTCAAACTCCTTTTGCTTAGTCTTTGATTTTAAGAATACAGATTCATCAAATGTTACATCTATTGCTTCAACAATCTTTCTTAGTCTGAAATTATAACATTTGTATGCTTTTCTAGAATAGGAGTAGCCAACTAATACTCCATCATCGGTTCTAGAGTCTAATTTTCCCAAATGTGGATCTACTTGTTTGATATAACACTTACAGCCAAATATCCTAAAATGTTTAACGCTGGCTAGTCTTCCTTTCCACATTTTATATGGCGTGACAGACTGGTTATTTCTTAGCAGACATCAATTCAGAATGTGAACCATTATGTGAATAGCTTGAGGCCAAAGCACATTACTCAACTTTGCTTCATGGAGCATGGTTCTAGCCATCTCTACTACTGTTCTGTTTTTCCTTTCTACTACCCCATTCGTTTCATTCACAGAGAAGTTTCTATTTATCCCATTCACATCACAAAATTTGTTAAATTCATTTGACACGTACTCTCCTCCATTATCAGATCTCAGGCACTTTATTTTCTTGTCACATTCATTTTCAACAAATTCTTTAAACGTTTGAAAAAAGTCAAAAGCTTCAGATTTCTTTTTCAATAAGTAAAGCCAAGTCTTTCTAGTGTAATCATCCACAAATAATAAAAAATAATTTTCTCCTTTCATCCCTTTTGTTCTCATGGGCCCACAAATATCAGTATGCACTATCTCAAGCAGTTTAGTTGTGGAGTATTCTTTTGTTTTAAATCTGACTCTTGTTTGTTTCCCATGTTGGCATTGCTTGCACACTGAACCTGAGAGATTCTTTAAAGATGGTAAATCTCTTACAGCTTCATTCTTACTCATATTGATCAGATTATCAAAATTGATGTGACCTAGTCTCTTGTGCCACAACCAGCTTTCATTCTCATTACTAAGATAGCATTCATTCTTTTTCTCATCTAGAATATAGACATTGCTTGAACTTCTTGTGGCTGTACCTATTAGTTTATCTATTTTCACATCTCTGATTTGACATCCATTTGAATCAAATATCATGTAGCGTCCCTTATCACATGTTTGACTAACACTCAGCAAGTTGTGTTCCATGTCTTCTATCAACAGGACATTTTCAGCCAAGTTTTTCTTACTGTTTAAACATATAGTCCCTCTTCCAATTATTCTAGTTGTCTGATCATTCCCAAATGTGATAGACCCCTCTTTTCCTTTGTCTAGTTTGATAAACAAATGTTTACTTCCTGTAATATGTTTGGAGCATCCACTGTCTATTATCCATTTGATTTCATGTTCAGCTTGCAGAGCTATGTTACAATTTTCAACCTTCAGATTTTCAGTCTTCCTTTTCTAGATTTGAGTTTGTTGATGAGTATAGATGGGTTTACTAACTTTCTGAAAGTTGGTAGGGAAATTTCTTGAAATATGGCCAAAATTTTGACACTTATAACATTCTATTTCATGGTTTAAAATATCAAATCTGTTATGAGTATTACTATTTCTGTTTTGACTTGTCACATCCAGTCTTTTTCCATATCCATGTCTAGACTTCTCATAACCATTTAGTACAAAACGCAGCCTTGTGTCCATAATTGTAACCAAAAAAAAATAGCCATTAAACTTATTATGATACCCATCATGTGTCCTTTTCTAAATAATTGGTCTTGATTTTTCTTCCTATTTATCAACCACTGAATTCTCATCAGCTCCTTTCTCATTCTTATTTTATGTACCTGTTTCTTTCAAACTTGAACTAGAACCATCATTGATCACTGCTGCCTTATAACCAAGTCCAGATTTATCATTTATAGATCTTTGACTTTCTATTATCTGATTTAGAATTGATGAACTGTGATTCATGTTACTTTCCTGTACCTTCTTCCTTAATAAGACAACTTCTGACTTCAAGTTTTCAATCTCTTTATCCTTTACCATAATTAATTTGTTTAGAGATTCTTTAGTGATTCTAGCTTCTTCCATTTTTAGTTTTAATTCAATCATCATTGCTTCAGTGCTTTCAAATGAATCATTTGATTTTTTCAACTCATCCTCAAGTTCTTTAACATTTCTCTTAAGATGTCTACATTCTTTTCTTTCTCTTCTTAAATCACATAGAGCACTTACCAATTGTGCTTCCAAATCCACTTCATCGTATTCTTCCTCTTCAGACTGGTCTTTCTGATTTTCCAAATCCATAAAGAGATTCTCATCTGACTGATCATCACTTTCATCGGAATCAGATATATCACTTTCTTCTTTAGTAAATAAACTCTTCTTCTTGAAAGTACGTCTATTGAAAGACTTCTTGTATTTATTTTTGTATTGCTTTGGCTGTTTACTGCTTTCTTCCTCATTGTCAGAGTTCTTACTATAAGGACATTTGGAAGCAAAGTGGCCTATTCTACCACATCCAAAACATTTCAAACCACTTATACTATGAAACGAGAACTATATACTATGAACGAGAACTCTACCCATAAAAATGATGATTTTTGCAAAGAAAACACCAAAAACACCCTCCAAATAGAAAAGTGTTGATACCAGTATACACGTTCTTTTTTTTAGGGTAAAAAATAGAGCCATGGACTAAACATCCCATATTGTTGTTTAACAAAACTTTAAAATCAACCTTAAATTGGAAAAAAAGAAAAATT
>LPNX010290755.1:83907-137485 GCA_001517045.1 Pseudotsuga menziesii
ATTCTACAACACCCCAGAGAACTCTGTTCTCCCTTGCTCCACCATACCACCCAGAGAACTCTTTGAATTATAGAATGAATCAAACCCTTACAACCCCTTATTGTCTATGACTAGGCTTTATAAATCAGCATTTACATTATGATTTTGAATTAGACAGTATTGCAGATATTCACAACAGATGTTATAATTCTATCTCTGTACACTTTTCTCTGTTTATCATCAAGACTAAGCACATACAGAACTCACCGAGATTGTCACTGTATCATTCATATATTCTTTCTCATCTGGACTCTTCATACTCTGCAACAATCATCGTATCCAGCTCTTCAATTCTGTTCTGCAATGTGCTCAATCTCATATATTCGAAATTACCTTACTGAACAACACACTTTCTTTCATCTGCTTGCTACAATATATTCCAGTCGATTCCCATTCTTTCCGTTCAAAACGGTTACGGACTCTTCATTTTCCATCTAATTACAAATGAGACACAGTTAATAGGTCTCGAATGCTGATCTGTACAAAACGATTCACATTCCATGAATATCATAGATTCTCAAAAGTATCTAACTGATAAAAAATTTAAGTCCTTCGAATGCCTAGTTTGTCTGACTCTCTGCATTCCATGAATAGTCATCATCGAATCAATACTGTGCTAGACTCTTCAAGCTCCACTGTTTCCAGATCAAAGGACC
This sequence comes from Pseudotsuga menziesii, assembly GCA_001517045.1. NCBI lineage: Eukaryota > Viridiplantae > Streptophyta > Pinopsida > Pinales > Pinaceae > Pseudotsuga > Pseudotsuga menziesii. The sequence goes on from LPNX010290755.1 coordinate 84,603, forward strand.
CTGGGTTCGGCTCTGAATATGGAGACTTCCTCTATATATAATAGTGATGTGGTGTAGCGGACACATATTGAATTAAACTTTCGTAGTTTTGGAAGAGGGACGGGAAACTAGCTCCGATGAGCTCTGTCTCAATCGGCTGTCTTTTGGGTTTCGAGTCAGAAGTTTTGTTATTTTGGCTTCCACCGTTCCAGTTCCCAAATGCCTTTATTATACCTCCACCGTTACAGCTCTCGTTCCGCTCTAACTTCTGATTTTTTGAAGCTCCGACGTTGTGGCTCCTGTTCTGCTTTTCACTTCGACGTTACGGAAGGGGATGTCCTTTCGACTTTCGATGTTTTAAAGCTTCGACGTTGCAGCTCCCGTTCTACTTTTCTCCCTGACGTTGCGAAGGGGGATGTCCTTTCTATGTTTAGTTATTTCTCCTTTGCTCGTCGATATGTTTTTTTGCCCATTTTCGCCGATCCTTGTGTTGTGGGATTTCGCCGTTGCAGATGAAGAAGCCACTACCCTTCCACCGCTGCGGATGAAAAATCACTATCCTTCCGGCCGCTTTGTTTCAGATCCTGCCCATTCTATATAGTGTGATCAAATTATTCATTTAAAACTCTGTTTTATATATGTGAATCTCTGTATAGATGTAACACTATGTTTAAATGAGACTTCATATGTTAAGAACTATGGTATAGAATAGCGCTGAGTTTCAATATAATGCTGTTGATATATAACATGATAACTCTATGCTGATAACATATGTAACATTTGTAACACTTGTTCATTTTTATCCTTCTGTTTCATTTATTTGAATGTATAACAAAATCCTCTGTTGTAGTGAACTGTGTAATCATCCTTTTCAATATGCGGGTATTCTATGCAACATTTAGAGCTGTGACATTATTCTCATATGTGGCTGTAACATTAAAATTTTCTTTATTACTGCTGTGACTTCCTTTGATTCATCCTATTGTGTCTTTGCCTGTGAGTGAAACATTCAAAGTTTGGCATATGGCAACATTCAGGCTGTGTAGCAAAACTGGCTAACAAACTCCCCCTTTGACATGATGACAAAATTTGAAAGCTTTCTCCCCCTTTTGACATCCATGGCAAAGATAGAAAGAGAACTCCCCCTATGAATATGTCTCCCCATGTTACTGTGAGACAACTAACAGCTGAAAAAATGAAACCAATCTATACTGAATATGTTCAGAAAGCAAGAGAACACAGAAATAACCAAAATCTGGAACCATTTGCCACCAGGAAATCAGAACCTGTAATGTGAATAAATAAATAAAATATTCAGAGAGGACAAACCCCCAACTGGGCTTGAAGCATTTCAAACTGATATTTGGGAAGGGGCTTAGTGAAAATATCAGCAATCTGGTCTTTTGTTCCAACATATTAAAGCTTAATAACTTTGGACAGCACCTGCTCTCTCAGAAAATGATATTTGATGGGTATGTGTTTAGTCTTTGAATGCATCACTCGGTTCTTTGAAATGCTTATTGCACTTGTATTATCACAGAAAACGGGAATGGGATCATCATTCTGTATGTGCATATCCTTCAACATCTGCTTCATCCAAAGAATCTAGGTGCAACATCCTGCTGCTGCTATATACTCTGCTTCAGCTGTAGATAATGAAACAAATGATTATTTCTTACTGGACCAGCTTACCAAACAACCTCCAAGAAAGAAGGCAGCACCACTGGTACTTTTCTTGTCATCAACAAATCCAGCCCAGTCAGCATCAGTAAATGCATATAAGTCCAGAGAGTTATCTTTTGGATACCATAAACCATGATTTGTTGTTCCTTTTAAGTATCTGAAAATCCTCTTTACAGCCAACAAGTGACCATTCTTAGGTGAAGCCTAAAATCTTCCAACTTGACAAACATCATGCATAATGTCTGGCCTAGTTGTTGTAGCATAGAGTAGACTACCAATCATGGATATGTACATAGTTTGGTATACATCTCCAGAGTTATCATCTTTACTGAGTTTACATCCAGTGACCATAGGTGTACCAACTGGCTTACAGTCCTCCATTTTGAATTTCTTTAACATTTCATTAATGTATTTAGTCTGAGAGATAGAGATACCTCTATCACATTGATTGATTTATAATCCAAGAAATAAATTCATTTCTCCTAGCATAGACATTTCGAATTCCTGCTGCATGCTTTTAGCAAACTTTGTGCTCAGTCTATCATCGTCACTCCCAAAAATTATGTCATCAACATAAACTTCTATAATAATAAGGCTATTATTCTCTTCTTTAATGTACAGGTTACTATCTGTGTGACCTTTCTTGAATCCTTGCTGCATTAAGTAGTTATCTAGTCTGGAGTACCATGCCCTAGGTGCTTGCTTTAATCCATATAATGATTTCCTCAATTTGTAAACAAACTATGATGCATCCTGTACATGAAATCCTTCTAGCTTCTCCATGTAGACTTCCTCTTCCAGATCACCATTCAGAAAAGCTGACTTCACATCCATTTGGTAGACTTTAATTTGTTTGGAGCTGGCATATGCTAGAATCAACCTTATTGCTTCCATTCTAGCAACAGGGGAAAATGTTTCACTGTAATCAATCCCTTCTACCTGTGCATAACCTTTGCGAACTAGTATTGCTTTATTTCTGGTTACTTTTCCTGTATCATCCATTTTATTCCTGAAAACCCACTTAGCTCCTATTACATTTTTGTTTGCAGGTCTAGGAACTATTTCCTAGGTGTCATTCTTTTCGATTTGGCTAAGCTCTTCCTTCATAGAATTTACCCAATGTTCATCTTTGATAGCTTCATTCACATTTTTCGGTTCAGTCAGAGAGAGAATACCTGCTTTTCAAGGATGGGTTGCTGTCTTTTACTTCTTGTCTCGACACCTGAGTTTATATCCCCAATAATCAATTCTTCAAGGTGATTTTTCTGTATTCGACTTCTTGGAGATTTTGTTGAAATTGTATGTTTTGAAGGACTGAAGCATTGTTCATCATCACTTGTAGATCTGTCACTGTCATCAGCCTTAACCTCTTCTATTTCATCCTCTTCATCATCTGACCTTTGGTTGTCAAATATATCATGAGTCTCAAACTCCTTTTGCTTAGTCTTTGATTTTAAGAATGCAGATTCATCAAATGTTACATCTATTGCTTCAACGATATTTCTTAGTCTAAAATTATAAAATTTTTATGCTTTTCTAGAACATGAGTATCCAACTAATACTCCATCATCGGTTCTAGAGTCTAATTTTCCCAAATGTGGATCTACTCGTTTGATATAACACTTACAACCAAAGATCCTGAAATGTTTAACGCTGGCTGGTCTTCCTTTCCACATTTTATATGGCGTGACAGACTGGTTATTTCTTACGAGACATTGATTTAGAATGTGAACTGATGTGTGAATAGCTTGAGGCCAAAGCACATTACTCAACTTTGCTTCATGGAGCATGGTTCTAGCCATCTCTAATGCTGTTCTGTTTTTCCTTTCTACTACCCCATTCTGCTGAGGTGTTTCAGTCACAGAGAAGTGTCTCTTTATCTCGTTCACATCACAAAATTTGTTAAATTCATTTGACATGTACTCTCCTCCATTATCAGATCTCAGGCACTTTATTTTCTTGTCACATTCATTTTCAACAAATTTTTTAAACGTTTGAAAACAGTGAAAAGCTTCAGATTTCTTTTTCAATAAGTAAATCCAAGTCTTTCTAGTGTAATCATCCACAAATAATAAGAAATATTTTTTCTCCTTTCTTCCCTTTTGTTCTCATGGGCCCACAAATATCAGTATGCACTATCTCAAGCGGTTTAGTTGTGGAGTATTCTTTTGTTTTAAATCTGACTCTTGTTTGTTTCCCATGTTGGCATTGCTTGCACACTGAACCTAAGAGATTCTTTAAAGATGGTAAATCTCTTACAACTTCATTCTTACTCATATTGATCATATTATCAAAATTGATGTGACCTAGTCTCTTGTGCCACTCCAGCTTCCATTCTCATTACTAAGATAGCATTCATTCTTTTTCTCATCTGGAATATATACATTGTTTGAACTTCTTGTAGCTATACCTATTAATTTATCTATTTTCACATCTCTGATTTGACATCCATTTGAATCAAATATCATGTAGCGTCCCTTATCACATGTTTGACTAACACTCAACAAGTTGTGTTCCATGTCTTCTATCAACAGGACATTTTCAGCCAAGTTTTTCTTACTATTTAAACATATAGTCCCTCTTCCAATTATTCTAGCTGTCTGATCATTCCCAAATGTGATAGACCCCTCTTTTCCTTTGTCTAGTTTGATAAACAAATGTTTACTTCCTGTCATATGTTTGGAGCATCCACTGTCTATTATCCATTTGATTTTATGTTAAGCTTGCAGGGCTACGTTACAATTTTTAGCCTTCAGATTTTCTGTCTTCCTTTTGCGGATTTGAGTTTGTTGATGAGTATAGATGGGTTTACTAACTTTCTGAAAGTTGGTAGGGCAATTTCTTGAAATATGGCCAAAATTTTGACACTTATAACATTCAGTTTCATGGTTTAAAATATCAAATCTATTATGAGTATTACTATTTCTGTTTTGACTTGTCACATCCAGTCTTTTTCCATATCCATGTCTAGACTTCTCATAACCATTATATTCATGTATTTTTCTTGAAAATTTCATACAAAACGTAGCCTTGTATCCATAATTGTAACAAAAAAAACAATAGCCATTAAACTTATTCTGATACCCGTCATGTGTCCTTTTCTTAACAATTGGTCTTGATTTTTCTTCCTGTTTCTCAACCACTGAATTCTCATCAGCTCCTTTCTCATTCTTCTTTTCTGTACCTGTTTCTTTCAAACTTGAACTAGAACCATCATTGATCACTGCTGCCTTATAACCAAGTCCATATTTATCATTTACAGATCTTTGACTTTCTATTATCTGATTTAGAATTGATGAACTATGATTCATGTTACTTTTCTATACCTTCTTCCATAATAAGACAACTTCTGATTTCAGGTTTTCAATCTCTTTATCCTTTACCATAATTAATTTGTTTAGAGATTCTTCAGTGATTCTAGCTTCTTCCAGTTTTAGTTTTAATTCAATCATCATTGCTTCAGTGCTTTCAAATGAATCATTTGATTTTTTCAACTCATCCTCAAGTTCTTAAATATTTCTCTTAAGATGTCTACATTTTTCTTTCTCTTCTTAAATCACATAGAGCACTTACCAATTGTGCTTCCAAATCCACTTCACCATCTTCTTCCTCTTCAGACTGGTCTTTCTAATTTTCCAAAGCCATAAAGAGATTCTCATCTGACTGATTATCACTTTCATCAGAATCAGATATATCACTTTCTTCTTTAGTAAATAAACTCTTCTTCTTGAAAGTACGTCTATTGAAAGACTTCTTGTATTTATTTTTGTATTGCTTTGGTTGTTTACTGCTTTCTTCCTCATTGTCAGAGTTATTACTATAAGGACATTTGGAAGCAAAGTGGCCTATTCTACCACATCCAAAACATTTCAAAGGAAGCTTACCTTTGTACCTACATGTACCCTTTCTTAAGCTCTTGAGAAAATTTGCTTCTTCTTCATCTTCTTCTAATTTTTCAGAATGGTTCACTTCTTCTTCTTTCTTCTTATTCTCCTTCTTTGCTGCTTTGAATGCTGCTTCTTTCCTGGAAGAAGTCTCACCAAAAATTCTCATGTCATATGCAGTCAGTATTCCACTAAGTGTATCCATATCTAAGGTATCTAAATCTGCTCTTTCTTCTAATGCAGAAACCTTAGGATTAAATCTAGCAGGAAGAGATCTAAGAACCTTTTGTACAATATCTTCATCTTTAATCTTTTGTCCTAGCCCTCTCATGGTATTGGCAACTTCATCTATTCGAAGAAAATAAGTGGCTATATCTTCAGATTCTTCCATTTTCAAACTTTCAAATTGAGATCTATATGTTTGTAATTTGGCATTTTTAACTTTAACATCCCCTTCATAGACTATTTTTAGTTTTTCCCAAATTTCTTTTGTTGAACAACAGTTCATTACGTTAACAAATTCTAAAGCTGCTAGGCCTCCTAGAATACCATACATAGCCTTTGAATTACTCTCATAGAGTTTTCTACTTATAGGATCTGTTGGAATAGTTGTTGGAGCATTATATGTATTTAAACAAGCTTTCCATACATCAACTCCTTGAGACTGTAGAAACAGTTTCATTCTTATACTCCAAAAGGCATAATTATTTCCATCAAATAGAGGTAGTCCATGTTTGGTAAATTCTGATTTCTTGTCCATTGTTTAGGATCTAGATTCCAGTGGTTAAACTGATTTGAAGCAACCTGGCTCTGATACCAATTGTTGGACGGATTAAAGTAACTGAGAGGGGTTGGGTGAATTAGTTACATACCAAAGTGCTTCTTTTTAAATGATGTTTCAGATTTATTATGGACATATGTTTAAAGCATTCAACATATAGCAGCAAATTAAATAACAGTCAACATTTAATCACATCAATGAACACAAGACACAATGTTTTCATGAGGAAACAATAAAAACTCTTCTTCTTAAGAATGAAAGGTAAGCTCCAACTCCTCTTTACATTCTTTTATTTTTCTTGAGCTTCAACCCAGACGAGGCTACTACCTCTGGAAGCTCCAACTTCCAATTATACAAGCACCAACTTGTTTCTATTTTCTGGCTACAACCAGAGGGATGCTACAACACCCTAGATAACTTTGTTCTCCCTTGATCCACCCTACCACCCAGAGAACTCTTTGAATTAAAAAATGAATCAAACCCTTACAACCCCTTACTGTCTATGACTAGGCTTTATAAATCAACATTTACATTATGATTCTGAATTAGACAGTATTGCAGATATTCACAACAGATGTTATAATTCTATCTCTATTTATCATCAAGAATAAGCACATACAGAACTCACCGAGACTGTCACTGTATCATTCATATATTCTTTCTCATCTGGACTCTTCATATTATGCAACAATCATCGTATCCAAGTCTTCAATTCTTTTCTGCAATGTGCTCAATCTCATATATTCAAAATTACCTTACTGAACAGCACACTTTCTTTCATCTGCTTGCTATGATATATATATATATATATATATATATATATATATATATATATTCCAGTCGATTCCCTTTCTCTCCGTTCAAAACGGTTATGGACTCTTCATTTTCCATCTAATTACAAATGAGACACAGTTAATAGGTCTTGAATGCTGATCTGTACAAAAGGATTCACATTCCATGAATATCATAGATTCTCAAAAGTCTCTAACTGACAAAAATTTTAAGTCCTTCGAATGCCTAGTTTTTCTGACTCTTTGCATTCCATGAATAGTCATCATCGAATCAATACTGTGCTAGACTCTTCAAGTTCCACTGTTTCCAGATCAAAGGACCCTGGGTTCGGCTCTGAATATGGAGACTTCCTTTGTATATAACAGTGTTGTGCCACAGCAGACACATATGTGAATTAAACTTCCGCTGTTTCGGAAGAGGGATGGGCAACTAGCTCCGATGAGCTCTGTCTCAATCGGCTATCTTTTGGGTTTCGAGTCGGAAGTTTTGTTATTTTGACTTTCGCCGTTGCGGCTCCCGAAAGCCTTTATACCTCCGTCGTTGCAGCTCTCGTTCCGCTTTGAATTCCGATGTTTTGAAGCTTCAACGTTGTGGCTCCTGTTCCACTTTTTGCCTTGACGTTGCGGAAGGGGATGTCCTTCCAACTTCTGATGTTTTAAAGCTCTGACGTTGTGGCCCCCGTTCCGCTTTTCGCTTCGACGTTGTGGAAGGGGATGTCCTTCCAATGTTTAGTCATTTCTCTTCCGCTCACCGATATGTTTGTTTTCCCATTGTCGTCGATCCTTGTGTTTTGGTCTTCCGTCGTTGCGGATGAAGAAGCCACTACCCTTCCGCCGTTGAGGATGAAAAATCACTATCCTTCCGGCCGCTTTGTTTCAGATCCTTCCCATTCTGTATAGTGTGATCAAATTATTCATTTAAAAATATGTTTTATATATGTGAATTGCTATATAGATGTAACACTATGTTTCAATGAGACTTCGTATGTTAAGCTCCATGGTATAGAATAGGGTTGAGTTTCAATATAATGTTGTTGATATATAACATGATAACTCTATGCTAATAACATTTGTAACATTTGATCGTTTTTATCCTTTTGTTTCATTTATTTGAATGTAGAACAAAATCCTCTGTTGTAGTGAACTGTGTAATCATCCTTTTCAATATGCGGGTATTCTGTGCAACATTTAGAGCTGTGACATTATTCTCATCTGTGGTTGTAACATTAACATTTGCTTTATTACTGCTGTGACTTCCTTTGATTCATCCTGCTGTGACTTTATCTGTGAGTGAAACATTCAAAGTTTGGCATATGGCAACATTCAGACTATGTAGCAAAACTGGCTAACAGAGAATGAATAAACAGAACTTCTTGACTCAAGTTTAAAATTGGAGGTTGTGTTTTCTATATGGATTAATGTGATGGAATTGATTTCCTTTTCACCTATGGCTCATGTAGAGCAATATTTCTCTATTTACCTATTGGACTACTCTTATGGTTCATTACTATTTAATATGTATGTTGGTTCATAGTATATTTTCTTTGTACCGGATATAAATGAAAACTATGATGATGTTGTTGTTGAAATATCATAACTTTAAAGAATATTCTAAATGTATTTTACTGATGTACCCCAAGGGAGACGTCTTATTCCTCCATTGAGATATTACTATTGTATTTGGTCATCAAAGAGTCATGAGTTATAACCTTCATTTTAAGTCGGGTCAATATTTCCCTAATGAATATAATATAATATTATTTTGAGTATTCCTACGTGAATTCTTCCCAGTCATTTTGGTGGGGTCAACTTGTTAGGTTAAACATCAAATCACAGAAAGAGTATAAATAGAGGAGTTATGCTCCTCATTTGAAAATACACACACAGTTGCGCATAGCGCATAGGAGAGAGAGAGATATCTGATGGGAGAAGGAGCACCTATTTGGGGTATCATATTTGTACTTTTGATACATCTATGTATAGGAATTTTTGTTGGGTTTTCTTCCCCATGAGGGTTTCCTAGGATAAATCTCTCTGTTCTTTTGTGTGGTTGTGCATGTATATCTTTCAGTGATCATTTTGCATATGGATATGACATTATGATGATAAATGTTATTAGATATTGTATAAACATTAAAAAATTAACATGGTATCATAGATACCCTGAAAGAAGTATTTGTGCAGTTGAAACACTACTACAACTACAACTATTTAAGATTAAGGTTTCATGCTTGAAAACCCTAGAAGGCAAAAAATAGTCATGTTGGTAATTTCTCTATAACTCAATATTGGAGAATTATTAGGAGTTGAAACTTTAATAGGACCTACATGAATTCTTTATGTACCTTGTGTAAATGTTTTAGCCTCCAATTCTCTATAATATAGGAGATATGATTCCTCCAACTCAGGGTTTCATCCTCTTCCAGAATTTAGCCTTAAATAGGTGACCTAGGGATAATTGCTATATATTAGGATAGGAAGGTCCAAATTAAATTTGGAAAGATTTTGTAGATAGGAAATGTACTGTAGTTTTTTTGGTAAGCGTTTCAGACCAGGAAGGTGAAATAGGGACATGTGGCAGTCCGTAAAAGTTCGCTATTCTGAAAATTCCTAAAATCACCTTGGGAAACTTAGCATGAGTCCCACTTGGTGAAAATAATTCTACTCGAACCCATGGGGTTGGAAATAATATAGGCCAGGATACCTTAGTACGAATTTTCATACCCAAAGGATAATGAAATTTGGAGTTACATCAGAAAAAATATCAAGAAATTATGCAGAAGAAATTGAACAAAACTAGGGATTCTTGTTTCGGGAACTTGAATCCACCGATTAGTTTAAAAAGGAGGACTATAAAACTCTCCCTAGTATGGAAAATATTTCTATGGAATAATTTTCTCATTCATTGGATTTTCAATTTTTGACCTAACACTACTTCCAGGGGAAAACTAGGGCATTAGATATTTTGCAGTTCTACTCACAATTTTGGGAAAATGAGTATGTTGCTCAGCTCGCCTGGAGGAGGCACATATTTCTATCCAATAAGATCTAAAATAAACCTAAGTTGAAAATTTTGGGTTTCTCTATCAAACCATAGGTCCATTAGAAGAAATATTCCAAAAAATATTTCAAGCTAGCATAAAGTTGAAGCAATCTCATTGGTAAGTTCTATCCTCTCTATTTCCATTTGAGTTTCTCATTTTTATCATGATGACAAACAATACCAAGATTGATAGCAATATTCAAGAGGATGAGAACCTATGTGCATGGAAGTATAGAGTGATTCACATACCTGAGGAAGCATGACCTAGAGAACTATGTCAAAGAAGAAGCTGCAAATCCAGAGGGATGTGAATACTAAGTATAAAAAGGATTTAGTTAAATTCAAGATATTATTTTTTCCTCCATTGGATATCACGTGTAACATGCTTGTAGACTCCCAAGGATATGTTCGGCCCAATGACCAGCCTGTACGAAGGAAAGAATATCAACAGAAAGATGACATTGAGGAACCAAATGAAGAATGTGAAGATACCAAACTTAGAGACCATGCAATTCCACTTCACAAGGGTTTCTCAAACCAAAGAACAACTTGAAGAAGTCAAATAAAGAAATCATGCTCACACCGCTGAATATTCCTCAAGTGATGAGGAATGTGAATGCTACTGGTGAAGAAAATGATCATACTCTTATCCATTTCAGTATTTGGATAAGAAAGAATGAAATTAGTGACACTCAGAACTAGCACACAGGTTCTGAGAATTAGTAAAAGGATCCAAGACATAAGGATCAAGAAGGAGTCTACCAACAAACAAAAGATAAGTATTTGAATTGTCATTATTTAGTTTTGTTCAAGGAAATGTATTATGCATAATTGAATGTTTGCATAATGATAGTACACTACTAATATGCATGTTATTGATACTTATCTAGAATGAAACCTCTTTGATAACATATTGGGATTAGTGCACAATCTCAATAATGTTATGGTAGAGATGGAAGGAATCTAGAACATTTCTATGTGTATATGAGATATGGATGAATGTTAAAATAGTTGCATGATTATATATTTATAAATAATAATCTGTCATTATGAATATGTCTTATGAAATGATGCAGCTGGTGCATTTGACTTGTAGGAAATATCACATACAATTTTGTATAAGAAAAGAAGGATGATACTTGTTTGGAATAAAAAGTGATGATAGTTCAATATTCACTCCAATAAACATGCATAAATATGAACGTGAAAATCCTATGGTCAGAGACACCATGACGAAAGAAAGAGATTTAGAAGAATATAAGAGAGCGGTAGATCCACCTTGAGAGATGAACACAACCTTGGGAACGAGAGACAATTCAAGATGAAGAAAAGTATGATGAGAATTCCAAATAAAGTAAGAGTCCTCTGATACACTCTAGTTATGTGGCATATTTGAGTGACATCATTGATGCAAACCCTTCCAGCTATGGAAGAAGCTATGACCAAAGAGTACCAGTTGATCATGGGGAATGATGTCTAGGATATGGTTTCAAGACCAAAAGGGAAGTCCATAGTGTCTTCCATCCGGATCTACAATATAAAGTATACAAAGAAATTTTCATGGTTTTTCTAATAAACAGGGAGTATGTTATGGCACGACATACTCCATTGTCCAAACACACTTCTCCATTGAAGCAGAAGTATATATCAACCAAAGAACCACATTTGTAGAAATTCCTTTGTACTAGCTTAGCACATCCAATCACATAAGGAGCTTGAATATCACCTAGAGTGATGAATATATTAACCTTTTCTACAAGGTTGAATATGGAAACCTATATAAGACAACAATATCATAGATGGGTGCAAGAGTAACTTTTCAACAAAGTTCAATAAAAAGGATCTTGCTATCTAGCAGCCTGCGATGGAGACATAGAAGATGAGTAGCAAAGGATGCTACCCATCACTCCAGTATAGAATGTTTCAGTACATATAGTACAAAATGTAGAGGTAATATGAATCTCTTCTTCAGGGGCAATTACTGCAGAATATCTCTGAGTTTGACATGGTATGACAGGATGTACAACTTCCTCATGGACTAGGGATTTACTAAGAGTAGAGTGGGTTCCAACCTTCAAGTTTGAATGCGGAAGACTGGAATATTTCAATGAAATCATAGGATGAAATCATTGTATATGCAAAGAATAAGTTCTGAGGAAAAAAATAGCACCTCAGGATGTTTGGGATCGGGTATGATCTAATGAAGAGGTTGAGTACATTGCAACATGTTCAGCCTGTAGTGAAGCAATGCGACTTCGCAAAGTTTGATGTGGAAATATTAAGAATATTTGATATGTTGGATTGTAAATCCATGGATGCACTATAATTTACCATTTTAATATTTTTTATTAAATGACCAATTTTTCACTTTTTCCCCAATTTCGACCCTTGACTAGTCTTGATGTCTAGATCTCTAAATTGACCCAAATTCTACCAAATATTCTGAGAAGTTATATGATTGATATTAGGACTTGAATATGATTTTCATGGATTATTTATAACCCTCCAATTAATTTTGCAAACTTTTTTAATATTCTGATCAAGGTGGGAGTCTTTACTAGCAAATTGGGGCTCCAATTGCCCCTGGGTAAATGCTAGAAATGGCTTCTGAAATGCTCCCAAACCCACTTGAATTTATGAATAGAATAAGAGCATGTTTAAATAAAATTGTTAATTTATCATATGCATCATTATTCATTTGATACAATCTGTTATGACCCTCTCCCAAAAATCTACAAAATCACTAATTCGACCCTTGGGGAAATGTTACCAAATCTTCTCCAAATGAAATTAAACTTAGTAAAATGACCTCGAATTCTTAATTGATGAAAATGAAAATTGTAATAATAATAAATTAAATTCCATTCATCATAGATATCTCAGAAATACATTCTCCCATTCGAAATAATCAGCATTATCATTTCATACATCAATGTAGTGGGGAAATGGTCATTGTTTGCTCATTAATAATCATTTTTCCATACAACCATTTGATATTTCGACCTGATAATTTATGAGAATGAATAAAATATCATATTTAGTTTATTAAAATAATTACTGTACAATGAAAATATCTCCCAATTCGAAATCATTAGCATCACAATGCTTCACAACAAGATAGTGGGGAAATAACACTATTTCTCCATTGTTTGTATGAAATATTTTCGTATTTCGACATGAGAATATTATGAAATTCAAATAAAGATAATTTAAAACATAAAATAAAATAATGGTTCATTATAAGCTTCCCCAAATATATCAATAGCTCATCCAAAGCACAATCCCTCCATGAGCAAGAATATGCCATAAAAATTGGAAATGGTTGAGAGAAAGTGTTGCAATAGAAGAAAACACAAGCTCACTTATAGCTTACACCAGAAAATACAAATCCTTTAGATCTCCATTAAATACCTAATTTTCCTCTCCAAACAATAACTTGGATGAGAATATTTCACCCTCAAAATTTGCCAAGGCAAGAAAACTAGTCATCCACTAGCTCTCACAATTCACAAATGACAATTTCTAAAATGAAAAAAATAACTTATCTTGGTTTATTCCTATATTTTATAAACATAATTAGCCTTATAAGGTTACCAATCCATCCAAAAACTCAATCCAATTTTATTTTGGTGTGTGCTCATGATTTGCCACATGTCCTCCCTTTCCTAGCTTTGCATCTTTCCCCAATTTGAGTAGGATCCCATTGATCTTCCACAACTCACCTGAGTGCCATATTGGATGCTATATTTAGACCTAAAATGTCATATATGTAAAATTTCAGCCTTCATATATGATTTGTGTCATAGGTTTCATAGCATCTTCATCATTGTTGTCAAAGAGCTAGGGAATCTAGTCCAAGTGTCTCACTAGCTCCAAAATGACTCTTCCTCTCCCATGTAAGTTAAATTTCCTTAAACATTCGACATATGATGCATATGGAAAAGTGTATTAGCCTTATAACTAATCAAATAACATTTATGATTCCCATGGATTCGAAATTGCAAGAGGAGGATGCCATGTGGCACAAAATTTCTAGCTTGTGTGGGCCCCATAGTATCCATGTGTCTCCATGCTCCATTGCCACTTAAATTTTATATTGTATTTCTTTATTTATATCCCTTATTAAATATTTATTCCATTCTAATGTTCAAACATCATTTATTTTACCCCTTATTCCAAATCCCAAAGCTTCCACCCCCCACCTAGGAAATTAGTAATTTTCCTCCTTGGCAATTATTTGACCCTTAGAATCAATTTGACAACCTCTCATGAATATGGACAATATTATTAGGCCATTGTGACCCAATGAAAAATTTGGGACATGAAACACACCCATGGATACCAACCTGAAGTTTTTATCTGATAAATCATCGGAGTTAGTGGATGTGACTTAGTACATACAAATTGGGTCTGACGACTACTAGGTCAGATATATGTTTTGTTGTGAACACCCAGAGTCAATATCTAGTTAAACCTAGACAGATTCACCTAATAGTTGCAAAGCATGTGATGAGGTACCTAAAGGGTACAATAAAATTTGGAGTATACTATGATAGAGATTGTGACTATATATTTTATGAATATATGAATTCATATTGGGAAGGAAGTGTCGCAGATAGAAAGAGCACCTTATGTGGATGTTACTGTCTAGGATCTACCATGATCTCATGGTTTAGTAAGAAACAATCAAGTATATCTCTCAGCATGACTGAAGAAGAGTATATAGCAACTTTATCTGCTAGTTTTGAATCCATATGGCTTCATAACCTTATGTCAGGTCTATTTGACATGGATTTGGATACCACAGTGATTCTATGTGACAACCAAAGTTGTATACATATGACAGAGAATATTGTGTTCCATTATAAATCAAAGCATGTAGAAATCTGATATTTTTACATAAGGGATATGGTATATAAGGGAGATAAACTATAGTATGTGAGTACCAATGATCAAGTTGTTTATGTGTTTACCAAACCCATGTATCGAGTAAACCTTGAATACTTTCATGATAAGCTCGGTGTAGTTCGAAAAGACTTTCCTCGCAAGTAGGAACATTGATGATGATTCTGAAGAATTTCCTAATAGGGAGAAACATTGATGATGATATTGAATGCTTTCCTCGTAGGGAGGAATAGTTATGATAATGTTACAGACCTTCCTTGCAAGGAGGAATGATGATGATATGGATCATCCTTGGAAAGGGGGAGCATGTTGATGATATGGATCTTCCCTGGAAAGGGGGAGTGTTGATGAGACTATCATTGCAAATGAGATGGCAGTGATGCGCAAGTACAAAAAAGGCCAAGCGCACCCACAGATGCTGATAAGGCTTGAAATTTACTTGTGGAAGAAATTATCCTCTCTTGAGGATGGTCTTGCAGACATGAACACGCTACTAATGAGAGTGGTCTTATCCCTCACCGGCTGAGGATGGTCCTGCAGATGATACTATCTCATGGATAGTGATCTTACATTCACTTGTAGGATGGTGGCATAGAAAATAACACTCAATTGGAAGTGTTCCTAGATTTAATAAGATGAGGATGGTCTATGATAAGTCCTACACTTAGTTCTGGACGACAGGTCCAACATTCAGTTGTGGACAAGATCTGCATTCAGTTGCATATGATACTCTCGGATGGAGAGTGTTCCTACATTCATTTGTAGATGTTGTAAAAAATAACAATCTCTTTAGAGTGGTACTAAATTTAACAAGATGACGATGGTCTATGATGAGTTTTGCACTAGGTTGTGGATGAAAGGTCCTGCATTCAGTTTCATATGAGATCAAAATTCAGTTGCATACGATACTATCACATGGAGAGTGTTCCTACATTCACTTGTTTATACCATAAAAAATAACACTCACTTGGGAGTGTGTCTAGGATTTAACAAGTTGAGGATGGTCTACGATGATTTCTCAACTCAATTGTGGAAGACAGGTCCTCCATTTAGTTACAGATGAGATATGCATTCAGTTGTAGACAATACTCTCGCATGGAGAGTGTTCCTACATTCACTTGTAGATACTATAGAAAATAACACTCGCTTGGGAGTGGTCCTAGATCTAATAGGTTGAGGATGTTATATGATGAGGAATACCTTCATTTAAAGACAACATGACCTGCATTCATTTGTAGATGAGATCTACATTCAGTTTTAGATGATGTGCTCATGCATTCATTTGTAGATGATCCAGCTAGTCGCTGCTATGGACCCTCCTCATTAAGGGGTGGTAGGATGATGAGGATTGCATCATCCTTGGACCTATGTCCTAAAGTGATAGGGATTTATCATCCCACAAATAGATCATGTGTATTGCAGGTAGTGTTGAAAAAAAGGATTAAGAAGATCGAAGTGCTGATGCAAAAGATTGAGAAGATCGAAGTGCTGCTACAAAGGATTGGAATATCAAATTGTTGTTGCAAAGGATTGAGAAGATCGAAGTGCTACTGTAAAGGATCAAGAAGATTGAAGTGTTGCTGTAAAAGATCGAGAATATAGAAGTGTTGCTGCAAAAGATCGAGAAGATTGAATTTTTATTGCAAAGGATCGAGAAGATCGAAGTGCTGCTGCAAAGGATCGAGAAGGTCGAAGTGCTACTACAAAGGATCGAGAAGATAAAAGAGCTTCTGCAAGGGATTGTTGATCCTAGATTTGTTACCATTTTTGGCAGATAAATTACTCATTTAACCACATATTTTATTATCTTTTGTATGTTTTATGCCACGCAGATCATTATTCAACCTCAAGTATGAGTGTTTTTAAGGTTTATATAAAATTATTTTATTATTATCATTTTTATGGTTTAATTAATTAAAAATAACATTATTAAAATGCATTTGATGTATTAATTGGTTTGTATAATTGTTTGAAGGTTTTATAATCTTTTTGGGCCAAGTTAATACACAAAACACATTCAGCCTGCTTTTCGCACAGCATGTCCAGCTCGTTGTTCAGCCCATTGCGTGAAACTCGCTAATGGTTTGCCAGATGTCGAAATGTGTTGTTGAAGATTCCAGTCCTGAAGCGTGCCAATAGATAGACACTCCGTTCTCCCTAGATCTATGCCCAATGTATCCAACTCACTGTCCAACTGACGATGCAACTCACCTTCCATCTCGTTAACCAGATCACACACTGTTGATAACCAATTTCAAGCATTAAAACATTGGAACAGTCTGCAAACCATTTTGTTGTCCACGTGCCCAGGTGATAGCATGATCATCAGTCTAGAAGGATCTTCGGTGCATTTATTTCTCCCAACACCAAGCTATTCACTTCCCATGCATTCAAAGGATGGAGCATCTTTAGTCTAGAAGGATCACTCGTGGCCTCCTCTACCTGACTCCAAACTACCACTAGTCTATGTGCTTAAAGAATATAATGACATGCATTCTAGAAGACCCACTGTGTATTCTACCCTTACTCACCACAATTCCATAGTCATGCTGAAGAAGGAGTCGTGTGCCACATCCGAAGACCTGCTGCGCTGAAGAAGGAACATGTGCATATGATGTCCAGTGAAAAGAACCAGATTCACACTAAAGAAGGAATATGCTCATGTGCTGGCCTATGATCAGTTAAACGCCTTTAAGATTGACTAAATTTAGAGAGAAGTTGACCACTAAAGGTTCAACTGGCTCATCCCTGCAAATCATTATATATAGCAGCCTCTATGAGAGAGCTAGAGTTAGCTAGAAAATCAGTCAGTTAGCAGAGTTAGGAGAAGAGTTCTTGCTGCGATTTACTCCTGAACATTGTATTTATATTCCACCATCTGAATAAAGAGTTGTATGCATTGCTATCAAAGATTGCGTTTGAGTAGAAGTTAGCTAGACATCACCCCTGATTGCTGAGAGGGCCCCTCATCAACCAAATGTTCATTTTCTTTGTTTAGCTTAGTTTCTTTTTTGTTTTAGCTAGTCCAGTTTAATTTCTAGTTTGCTTCCATTAGATTATAGTAAATACTGTTCTATTTGTTTTCTATAATATATTAACTTAGTTTTATTTTAAAGTTAATTAGTTATATGTGCGCATACTTATTTCATTTCCAGCATTACTTTCAGTCTTTGTTTTCAAGAATATAGAATAAGTTGTTTTTATGAATTTAGAATAGATTCGATTATGTTATTTCCTTTCCTATTTTGAATTTATGCAAGATAATTTCTAGTTTGTTTATTATTTTAATATGAAATGATTCATTTTTTTCATGAATTAGTTTAAGTTTAATTTGTTGTTAAATAGGTTTATTTACTATTCCGATGCATTAGAATTACATCTGCATGGCTTCAGCTGAAGATTAGTTCATTTAGGTTAGTTTTTACAATTTTAACTATGCAGACTATCATTCAGACAGCCTGTTCAATCTATTATTTATCCACCCCTTTCAGACCCACAGTTCAGTCTGTCATTCATCCCTTAGTTTTTTTTTTAGTGTTTTTTATGTGTTTTAAGATTGTTTTTAGTTTTGTTTTTTGAATGTCTTAATTATGTTTTGACTATAATAGTTAGATGACAATTTTGAATAACATTAAAGTTAAAGTTTAGTTGTTTTAAATTATTTATTTAAGTTTTATCATTTTCCTTACTTCTTTTACTTTGAACGAAGTTTAAGTTATTCTTAAGTTTTGTTTCTTAACTTTTGTTTCTGATTTTGTTTATTGTTGTATGGTTTTGTGTTTATTCCTTTTGAATTGATTTATTTGTTTGTATGCAATATTTAGTGTTATATGTGTTTTCCTTAATATGTTTCTAGGTTGTCTCTTTTATGTTGTGTTATTGTTGGAAGAACTTGTAGGATAGAACCTAAATATATTTTCTTTATTAAGTTTTCTACTTGCTTTATTTTAAGTTTTCTTTTTGTTGTTTTGTTTATTAATTTTTCTAGTTTCTTATAAGTTAAGTTCTCCTTGTACCCTAGTTTTCTATTTTAATAGTTAATTGTTGATTGTATTTCAGTTTAAAGTTTATTTTCAATTGTTTAGTTTATCATTTTTTCTTAGTTTAATTACTTTAATAATTGCATTTTTAGGAGTTTGACTCAATTTTTCATTTTGAAATATCTTTTAATCTTTTGTTTGTTAAAATATTTACACGACACCCTCTACCTTCGCATATATTTTGTGTCAACTCTAAGCTTACCAACCCCGGTTGATAATTAAAGAATANAACACTCAACACTTTTGGCGTTGTTTCTGAGGAGTTGTTCTATAAGGTAGAGTAGAATTATTTATGAATTTTAGTCATAGGTTGGTAGTGAGGGAGCAGTAAGATGAGAGGTAAGAACCTACGCGTCTATTATAACAAGAGCCCCCAAATCCAATAACAGTAATAACATAGGTTTTTTTTCTTTTACAATTCTTTCATGAGTATAATTAGAGATCCTCAAGGTAGATTTGTCAAGACCAGAAAAGTTATTAAAGTCTCTACTAACTACCGTAGGGGACGTAATTCCCCAACTACTAACTCACCAGAAAGGTATCGAAAGATGCCTATAGGAAGTAGTTCTACCCTAAAACCTAAACAAATTCCCTTAGAAGATGTTACTAGAGAAACCATAGAAGGAGAAGGAACCTTGGAAGAATGTCCTAAGGACCTCGTTCTTAAGGAAGTTCAAGAAGATAAGTCCTTAGAAACCCCTGGCCCTCCACTAGTTTCAAATCCAATTAACACAACTTTTTCACTAGTAGAAGATCTGAATTTTGTTGACTTTGTTGATCCTGCTCAAGTAAAATCTCTCTTTGGAACCTTAGTAGATCCATTTATTTCACAAATTAAAACTTTTACAGTAGAACCTACTATCCCTCTAGGATTCAATAAAAACATGGTTGATCAAAAGAAGATCTCTCTCGAAAAAGAACATTGGGACACCCCATTATCACCTCGAAAGGAGCCTCCTAGGTATATTTACATTAAGAATCCAGCTTATATGGAGAGACAAGGAAAAAAGAAGATCATGCTGAAGTTAGGAATGAAGAAGGAGAAGGGTAAAATCAAATTGAGGCTACCTTTGGGTTCCCTATCTTAGATACAATGCAGGATGTAACCATGAAAAACATCCCTCCTTTCTCCTTACCTAGTTTCTATGGAAAAAGTAATGAGGAACCAGACACATTCCTATTCGAGTTCGATATCCTTTGTGGGATTTACAATTATCTACAAGATTCTCACAAACTAAAACTCTTTCCTACTACACTCAAGGATTCCACCTTGAGATGGTTCATGGGATTAGGAGAATCCACTATCAGGACTTGGGATGATATGAAAACCTCATTTTTGTGAAAATATCAAGAATACTGCAAACGTAAGGACTCTCGACATGATATATTCAAGATACAAAAACCCGAAGACGAGAGCTTGTAGGATTATCTTTAGAGGTTCATTTATACATTACATAATTCTAAATATAATGACCTTCGATAAGATGCAGTACATACACTTTTCCTTAAGGGAATATCCAAGGACTTGTTAGAAAGTATCAATCTCATGGCAGCTAGCGATATTTCCCATAAAGCTTTTGCATAGATTGGTGAGATGTGTAAAAATTATTCTAGGAGTAGGGGGAAAGTTGTGAAAAATTTTCAAGAACCTTTTAGTAGAAATACAAGAGTAAATGTTCCTAGTTCATGAGGTATTACAAGAGTAGAGATAGGAAACCTATTGGAGAATTTTAAGACTAATATCTTAGGAGAAATGGGTTCTCAACTAGATGATTTACAAGCCAAGAAGAGGAAAGATGAAGAATGAGCATAAATCAGTATATTTTTTCCAATATGTAGAACTAAACATCCCCAAAGGGAATTTCCATTAAACAACATCTATGTATGTCACATCTATACTGAAGAGCATCCAAAAAATAACCTCCCATCCTTACCTAGGTTGTAAGCCATATATAAGAGTGGGGATGTAGCTAAAACATCTAGGAGGCCTCCTTGGCAACCTAGATACCAATCAGCATATCCAAACTTTCCACCACAACCTCCACTCTATTATCCTCTGTATCAACCACCACAACAATGGAACAATGCTAGCTGGTAGAATTGGCCACCTCAGTATCCTCCTCCTTAATTTCCATAACAGTAATATTGGTCGCAAGGATGGAGAGGATAACCATATCCTTAGACATAACCTATTCCTACACCTAATCATCCTTATCCTCAGAATCAAACAAATTTCTAGCAAATGCCACCCTGTTTGTACCTCCAGTTCCTTTTATCACACAATAACCTCATCACTTTCAGAATGAAAATCCTCCTCAATTGACATTATTACCTGCACAGACGATACCTAACCCTAATAATAAACCAACTCAAGCTCTTAACAACATTGAGTTGCAAAATATTCCCTCATACCTTACATCAACTATACATGTACATGAAATTCAATTACGATTGGGAAGAGTTGTGAATAATAAAAGCAAGTCATTAGTCATCATTCAGGAACCAAATGAAGAAGAAGAGGATTCAAATGAACCTTTGAATGATGATATTTTGGAGGATGTGAGAATTCCAAAGGTTTCATTACACACCCATCCTCCACAAGAAACTATTCAGAAGCAAAGAATTCCTCCATTTCCAGAAATATTAATAATAGAAAGGCCTGTAGCTCATCCAGAGTATAACATTTTGAATGAATTAAAGAACATTTGTATTAAAATCCCTCTATTACAAGCTATTAAAGATATACCAATATATAGTAAGGTAATAAAATAGCTCTGGATTAAATGCCTTGGAAAGAAGGAAAATGACCCTCTTACAATTCATGTTATAGGTCAGTCCTGGATTGCAAAATATACAAATCCAGGAGCCCCAGTAGTGACTATAATTATAAATAACACCACCATAGAGAATACATTAATCGATTTAGGATACACTATTAACATGATGACCACTGCAATTTTAGAAGTTTTACAGTTAGGACAATTCCTTCGACCTACTCCTTCCATCCTAGAACTAGCAGACCACACTATGGTAAAACTCGATGGAGTCCTAGATGACATTATTGTATTAGTAGCTTCATGGGAATACCCTGTTGAATTTATGGTCGTAGAATCAAAGGATCATTCTAAATGACATCCTATTATCTTGGGAATACCATGGTTAGCTACTGGAAATGATTTTATAGGGTGTAGGGATGGGGAGATGACTATTTCCAATGGGTTGTCCACACAAAGACTTATTTTATACCCCCCAACACAACCAATAACTGAAAATTCATGGTGGTTAAATTGTTATTTTGGGGATGAATATTTTGATGATCTCTCCCTTCCTAGTGATTTTTCTTTAGCACTTTAGGAGCAGACCACTGAGAATGTATTAAACTAGCTTGTTTCTTTGACAACTTGTACAGATTTCCCTCAGTCCTTTGCTCAACTCGATCAAATTTTTGGATATGAGTTTCAATAGAATATGGCTCTCTCAATGTTTACAGAAACACCTTATGTCTTCACAATTGAATAGCATACATGACCGTATACCATACCTTGTGAGGTTAGCCCTAAAAAAATCTTACATATAAATGTTGGATTAAGTGAAAACCAACAAGCACAGTTGCTTAAAGTTCTTAATAAATAAGCTAGATAATTTGCATGGGAATACATCGATATGAAGGGTATACATGCCAATACCTGTATTCACCTTATTTATATGGATCCAATCATGTCACTTGTAAGGTAGCCACAGAGGAGGATGAATCCTGCTCTAAAGGATATAGTAAAAGAAGAATTACAAAAAATCCTCACTGTTGGTTTCATCTATCCTATTTCCGATAGTAAATGGGTATCTCCTTTAGTAGTAGTTCCGAAGAAATTCATAGAGAAATGATGTATTTGTGTTG
Organism: Pseudotsuga menziesii; assembly: GCA_001517045.1. NCBI lineage: Eukaryota > Viridiplantae > Streptophyta > Pinopsida > Pinales > Pinaceae > Pseudotsuga > Pseudotsuga menziesii. The sequence continues at coordinate 107,604 of LPNX010290755.1, forward strand.
ATTTTAGAGAATTAAACAAATCTACACTTAAATACTACTTTCCTTTACCTTTTATCGATCAAGCATTAGATACTATGTCAGGTAAACAATATTTTTCCTTTCTTGACGAGTATAGTGGCTACAACCAGATTTTAATAGCACCTGAAGATCAAGACAAAACCACTTTTACACGCCCTTAGGGAACATATGCTTATCAATTTTTTCCATTTGGCTTATGTAATGCACCAGCCACTTTCCAGCGAGCAGTCTTAGGAATAATTTTTTGATCTTATACATGACTATGTGGAGGTATATCTGGATGACTTTACATCCTATGGTAATACTTTTCATTAATCACTTGACAATCTCGAGAAAGTCTTTATCTGATGTCAAGAAACAAATTTATCTCTTAGTTATGAAAAATGTAAGAAGTTAATAACAGAAGGTATAGTTTTGGGACACCATGTTTCTTCCCAAGGAATCAAGGTAGACCCGGCAAATATCGAAGTAATTGTTGGCCTTCCCTCTCCCAAAACTCAGAAAGAGGTAAGAAGCTTCCTTTTTCATGCAGGCTATTACTGCCTCTTTATTGAAAATTTTATTAAAATACCTGCACCAATGTTTAAGTTACTTACAAAGGACTTAGAATTCCAGTGCACAGAATCTTTTCAAAATGCTTTTGAAATCCTAAAAGCTAAACTATCAGTGGCACCAATACTTAGGGGTCCTGATTGGTCCCTTCCTTTTCACATATCTACTGACGCCTCTGCTATGACGCCTCTGCTGTCTGAATGACAGAAGCGTCGTATTATAGTTCAGAGTTCTAATTATTCTTGGGTTGATAACGATCTCTTCCACACTGGTCTCAATATTATTATTCTATGATGTGTACAAGAGGATGAAATGACATACATATTACATGCATGCCATGATGGACCATGTGAAGGACATTTTTTTGATAAGAGAATGGCATATAAAGTATTACATTCTGGTTATTGTTGGCCAAGCATCTTTGAGGATGCTGCCAAATATGTTAAAGGATGCAATAGTTGCCAAAGAATGGGTAGTCCTATGTCATCTGATCAAATGCATTTACAACCCCAAGTTATGATTGAACCTTTCAAGAAATGGGCTCTTGATTTTGTAGGACCAGTTTCTCCCAAGGCTCGTAAAAAGAAATATATCTTAGTTTGTACGGACTATGTCACCAAGTGGGTAGAATCTAAAGCTTTATGTAGAGCCACAAAAAAATTGGTGGTAGAATTTATATATGAAGAAATATTCACCCGGTTTGGTGTACCTAGAGAAATTGTCATAGATTAAGGTACTCAGTTTACTTCTAAATTAATGAAAGAACTTAATACGAAATATGGCATCCGACATTGCAAATCTTCACCTTATCACCCTCAAGCTAATGGTCAGGTAGAATAACCTAATAAAGTATTAGAATCTATTTTAACTAAGGCCATTCACTTACATCATAAGGATTGGGCAGATAGACTCCCTGAGGATTTATGGGCCTATAGGATAACATGGAGAAACACTACTAGACATACCCCCTATGAGTTAGTGTATGGAAAACAAGTCCTTTTACCTATTGAATTTCAAGTTAAAACTTTTCGTATGGCAGCACAATTAGGTATGAATTTGGATCAAGCACAGAAACAACGAATAATACAAATTAATGAGTTAGATGAAATTAGACAAGATGCCCTTCAAAGAACAATGTTAATACAGAATCAACGAAAAACATGGCATGATAAATTTATTAAGCAAAAATAGTTTAATATTGGAGATTGGGCACTACTATTTGATTCGCGGTTTAAAAATTTTAAAGAGAAATTAACTACCTATTGAATGGGTTGATACGAAGTAGTTACAGTTTTTGACAATGGATCAGTAAAAATTAAAACAATTGATGGCTCAGAAATTTCCTTTGTAGTAAATGGACATAGACTTAGGCTCTATCACCAATCGACATATAAACAAGATTTCATACAAAATGTTTTGCAGCAAAATGGAATGGAATTAGTTGAAGGGGGAGCTATTCCTCCTCCTCCTGATCGTTGAAAAATATTTTGGGTTATTATCATTTGTATATATGTAAATATATGCTTGTTGCTTTGAATAAATAAGAGTCGTTTCTAATAGGTTGTTTACACATGACTCTTTTTCTTTTATGGCTTTATGAATAAATTGAATCATCTAACGAGTGGTTTTGCATTTTGATTACAGGTATATTATCTCTATGAGAAGCTAACGAAATATTACTTAGAAAAGGAAAGTATGCTAAATACTCATCAGGTATTCTAATTTTTTTAGGGTACTTTCGACATTTGCAGCTTATATGGATAAAAAAATTTATATCAATTCTTTGTATATCATACTTCACTAGTTTTTCTATGATTCATATAGTTTCTCATATCTTGATTCAGACATGTTTATTTTTTATTTATTCTTTTAAACAGTTGCTCTATAAGACCCACTTTCATTATCATATTTTTCACATCCTTATTTTTTTACCTATGGATTACTAGTTCATCCTATACTTCTTATCAAAAATTGTCTCTTGAGTATTTTGGTGATAACTCGAAAGCAAGTGGAATTTGTATTTGTGGGGAACATTAATTTACTTTATAAATAAGAAGGACTGTTAGGTTAAAGAACAACTTTCAGTTATTCTCTTTTGACATTTTTTATGAGTCTGGCCATTATGAAATTACTTATAACTTTATTTTGACAAAAATTGAATTATGTGTTTAGCAGGACTTAGCATGCTCTAGTACCAATCAGCTTCCATATCTTTAATATCATTATACAAGGCAAACCTACCGGGGTACTGAACAGGCCTGTTGGCAGCGGGTCAATACTAAGTAAAAACTTTACAACAAGAAGCTCGATAAATGCAAGTAAACCCGTCAGGGTACTGAACAGGATCGCTGGAAGCGGGGATATGCTTGCATGGTACCAAGATAAACCTGCCAGGGTACTGAACAGGCCTGCTGGCAGTGGGGCAATATCTAGTAAATCAGTTCTGGTTAATACACCACTATGCACATAGTTCGTAAAATAGTGATAATATATGAAAAAAAAAATGAAAAAAATTATGTCATGGCCACTTGTTTATAATGTCATTTGAGAATGGATCTAAGTTGACTTTTCCCCAGTCGTCTAATTCCGCATATACCTAAGATATCATTATCTTAGAAATGAGACCCATCGCTATATATCTCACAGACTCTGGGGTATACTTAAACTACTTTATGATGACAGGATATCTTTACAATGAGGCATGGATGGCTAGTTTGTCCCTATGGTATTATTTTAATTTTTCTCATTTATATGGTATTTTCTAAGCACTGTTTTATTTTTCATGAATATACATTTCTGAACCATTTCCATTTACTAGTTAGTTTTCCTTAAAACAAATTAACAACATGCTAGCATTCTTTCTATTTTTTGGAACAATCATTTCTTATCTTTGTATGGCTTAAGGACACACCATCTCTTTGGTTTGGGGGAAGATGGATTTGATTTGTAAACAAATTAGATTTTATTATTATTATTACAAATCTATTTATCTCTAACAAATTATAAATATTTTCAGGAATATAAACAGTGGAATTTGGTTATAGCTTGAAGCATATTTTACAGCAAAATTCAATATGGTCTTACCATATGAAGAATCGAATGAAGGCAAATGAAATATCAAATAGCGATCTGAGAAAAATGGTGATATTATAGTACTTATGATTAAATTTGCTAACCAAATTTTGTTTTTGGGCAAAAAGTTTTTACTTCCACTTCACTGTTAATAATTATATCCTCTTAACCAATCATGCATGAAAATGATCAATATTTTTGTTATTCAAAATGTGATTTATATTTTTATGTTATATTTTCAACCTGCCCAAAGTTTTACTTTGGACATGGTTGAATTAATTTTAAAACCTTATAAATGATAAAATTATTTTGAACCTGAGAACTGTTGAAAACTCAATGAAGTTATTTTCATATAAATGCTTGACATGAAAGACATGTTATTTTTAAGTTACAAGCATGAAGTTTAAATTACATTCTTCATCTGCCAAGTTGAAGGCAGTTGCTAGTTCGCCTTCTTCCTAAATTATTTTTCTTTCTTTTTGCTCAGTGGGACCTCGCATTTCTTCGATTTGGGGGAATGTTGATCCTAGATTTGTTACCATTTTTGGTAGATAAATTACTCATTTAACCACATATTTTATTATCTTTTGTGTGTTTTATGTGACGCAGATCATTATTCAACCTCAGGTATGAATGTTTTTAAGGTTTATATAAAATTATTTTATTATTATCATTTTTATGGTTTCATTAATTAAAAATAACATTATTAAAACACATTTGATGTATTAATTGGTTTGTATAATTGTTTGCAGGTTTTATAATATTTTTGGGCCAAGTTAATACACAAAACGCATTCATCCTGCTTTTCGCATAGCATGTCCAACTCGACGTCCATCTCGTCATTCAACCTGTTTCGTGAAACTCACTGGTGGTTTTCCAGATGTCAAAACGTGTTGTTCAAGACTCTAGTCTTGAAGCGCTCCAGCATATAGAAACTCCATTCTCCCTAGATCTGCACCCATCATATCTAGCTCATTGTCTAGCTCACGACGCAGCTCACCTTCCAGCTCATTAACTAGATCGCACGTTGTTGATAACCGATTTTAAGAATTAAAATGGTGGAATAGTCTACAAACCGTTTTGTTGTCCACACGCCCAGGTGATAGCATGATCATTATTATAGAAGGATTTTGGGTGTGTTGATTTTGCACAACACCAAGTTGTTCACTTCCCACGTGTTCAAAGGATGGAATGTCTTCAGTCTAGAAGGATCACTCGTGGCCTCCTCTACCTGACTCCAAACTACCACCAGTTTGTGTGTTTAAAGAATAGAATGACCTGCATTCTAGAAGACCCAACTTGTATGTTTCCCTTGCTCACCAAAATTCCATAGTCACATTGAAGAAGGATTCGTGCTCCACATCTAAAGACCTTATGCACTGAAGAAGGAACCTATGAGTATGTTGTCCAGTGAAAAGAACCAGATTCGCGCCGAAGAAGGAAGATGCTTATGCACTAGCCTGTGATCAGTTAAAGGCCTTTAAGATTGACTAAATTTAGAGAGCAGTAGACCACTAAAGGGTTGAATTTCTCATCCATGTAAATCATTATATAAAGCAACCTCTGTGAGAGAGCTGAAGTTAGCTAGAAAACCAGTCAGTAAGAAGAGTTAGGAGAAGAGTTCTTGCTGTGATTTACTCTCGAACATTGTATTTTTGTTCCACGATCTGAATAAAGAGTTGTATGCATTATTGTTGAAGATTTATTTTGAGTAGAAGTTAGTTAGATATCACCCCTGATTGCCGAGAGGGACCCTAATCAACCAAAGGTTTATTTTCTTTGTTTAGCTTAGTTTCTTTTCTGTTTTAGCTAGTCTAGTTTAATTTCTAAAGTTGCTTCCATTAGATTATAGTAAATGCTATTCTATTTGTTTTCTGTAATACATTAACTTAGTTTTATTTCGAATTTAATTAGTTATATGCGCGCATAGTTTGATTTCGGTTATTTTCTTTCAGTCATTTTGTTTCCAGTTATTTCATTTCCAGCATTACTTTCAGTCTTTGGTTTCAAGAATATAGAATAAGTTGTTTTATGAATTTAGAATAGATTCAATTCTGTTATTTTCTTTCATGTTTTGAATTTATGCAAGTTAATTTCCAGTTTATTTATTATTTTAATATGCAATGACTCCTTTTGTTCATGAATTAGTTTAAGGTTAATTTCTATTAAATAGGTTTATTTACTGTTCCAATGCATTAGAATTACATCTGCATGGCTTCAGCTGAAGATTAGTTCATTTAGGTTAGTTTCTACTATTTTAACTATGCATACTATCATTCGGATAGCATGTTCAGTCTGTTATTCAGCTACCCCTTTCAGACCCATACTTCAGTCTGTCATTCAACCCTTAGTTTTGTTTTTAGTGTTTTTTATGTGTTTTAAAATTGTTTTTAGTTTTGTTTTGTGAATGTCTGAATTATGTTTTGACTTTAATAGTTAGATGACAGTTTTGTTTAACATTAAAGTTAAAGTTTAGTTGTTTTAAATTATTTATTTAATTTTTTTCATTATCCTTACTTCTTTTACTTTGAACGAAGTTTAAGTTATTCTTAAGTTTTGTTTATGATTTTGTTTTATTGTTGTATGGAAAAGTGTTTATTTCTTTTGAATTTATTTATTTGTTTGTATGCAAGATTTAGAGTTATATGTGCTTTCCTTAATATCTTTCTAAGTTGTCTCTTTTATATTGTGTTATTGTTGGAAGAACTTGTAGGATATAACCTGAAGATAATTCTTTTATTAAGTTTTCTACTTGCTTCTTTTTAAGTTTTCTTTATTAATTTTTTTGCTTGCTTCTTTTTAAGTTTTCTTTCTGTTGTTTGGTTTATTAAGTTTTCTAGTTGCTTATAAGTTAAGTTCTCCTTGTACCCTAGTTTTCCATTTGAATAGTTAATTGTTGATTGTATTTCAATTTAAAGTTTATTTTAAATTGTTTAGTTTATCATTTTGTCTTAGTTTAATTACTTTAATAATTGCATTTTTAGGAGTTTGACTCAGTATTTCATTTTGAAAGATCTTTTGATCTTTTGTTTGTTAAAATATTTACACAACACCCTCTACCTTCACATATAGTTTGTGTCAACTCTAAGCTTACGAACCCCGGTTGATAATTGTTACGGATAGAAATTCCTATGGCTTGGGGTACCACAACAAATAGCTTTGACTCTAGAAATCAATCTTTCCCAATATGCAATAGAAATAAAATGTCTAACACTAAAGGATCAGACCTCGTACCTTATTCCAGACGGTTGAAGTAGATCCCCGTTGAGCTTTCCAATCTTCAGCTTGAATTGATATAATACTTCATCAACAACAAGTAAACAATACAAGCATACTATATATCATGGTGTTAGATCTATTCTAGCATATATAATCAATAATGTAAAAACATTTGACATATTCCAATGGATACAATATTCAATCAAATACACATCATTGGAGAGGAAAAGATAGTTCTTATTAATATAAATCAGAGATTACAAGATAGATACAACCTCTGACGGCACGTCTGCGAACCGAATAAACTGAATCTCCCACTTGGGCCTCCACCACCTCAATCCTCCATCTCATGATAGCAAGCTCACTAGCAAAAGGAAAGCTTGGGAAGAACACAAAAGTGCTCCAAAGGGACAAAGGGATGCAGACTCAAGCATAAATTCCAGCAACAATGGACTATAGTTTCGTTGCTTTCAATCTCTCTATATGCCTTCAATGTACCAAGCGGTTCCTTATATAGCTTCACAAGGGATAATGAAGGGTCGAATCCGAGCGATCTCAAGGCATATGGAAGGCCAGGAGTCGAATGAGTCGGATCCATGTCAAGGAAAACTCGAAAAGGATTTGGATTATGCACACATCCCAATGTACGCGGTTATAGGGGTCAAACCGCGTATGTACGTAGTTATCAGGTAAAATGCCACGTATATCATTTTTTATATAGTTTTAAGGATGATCAAGGAAACATCAAAGGATAAAATATGGTCCATGGGGTCTAAAGAGTCTGCAGCGGGACAGGGGAAGGCCATACAAAGTGTGATTCACCTGGAGTGGTGAAATCCGCTATAACAGATGCCCCCTAATGTGTGAGGTCAGAGGGGTCATACGATGGCCGAAATACATTATAAGTCCATCCTAGAAGTGGAGTGATGAAGGATCCCAAATGGAAGACCAACCACCCAATCAGCATAGTACAATGATACAACTCTGCATATAACTGCAAGTACATATAGCAGTCCGAGATACATAAGAGTACAATGGCCATGAACAGGCATAATACATGATATCACATATGTGGTCATCGCCACGTACAATATACATAGATTAGAATCTCCATGATGAGGATATACAAAGGACCATGATCTCCAAAAATGGCTAAAGATATACAATAGATCAAGATCTCCATAGTGGCTGGAAATGTCTGACATACACTGGAATCAAGTCACGAGAGCCAAAATCTCATGAACACTGGCACGATCAAGGAGGTAGCATATAAGAGATGCCACCAGTCTGGAAGGTCTTCTACACAAACCGCTATGAGTACATGTCCTACTATGTGAATAGAGGTGTCGAGGTTGAACATAGTAGTCCATCATTTGATTACCGGTCATTGATGTATACTGTTAACAGATGTGAGATTACCCATCGATAATGAAAATGGGAATCAAGGTACTAGAGTGCAAACTAACAAGTGTGAATAGATGTGTTGAGGTCGAACACTTGAGAGAATCCATCGATCAGGGGACATTGATGTATTCCCAAGAAACTGTCGATGGTGAGAGAACCTGCCACTGATGACTGCAAGTCTCAAGGCACTCAAAAGGACTCTAGATTCCAATCCTGGAATAAATGATCTGAAGTTGGTGGGATGAAATCCACTGGAAGGAGGGAATTAAGGCATCCCTCATCATCCAACATGAGGTACCCATCAAAGCTGTCTAATGTGGAAGGACTCGATCATAAAGTGCACAAACCAGTAACTGTACCGGGAATGGCCGACATGCAAAGTCAAGATAACTGAGGAATGCCCGACACAGGTTTCAAATTCCTTCGAACAAGAGCATAACGTCCTTCAAACAAGAGCATAACGACGTATGGTGATGGAATGAAGGCAACATAGACTCGATATACAAACTGGGACATCTTTGTGACACAGGAGGCATCAACAGAGCCTCCATAGGGACTGGAAGCTTAACCAGTCGGTGGAGATAAACTCAGATAAATGAGTACAGATCCTAAGTCAAACTATAACCCAACCAATGGATGTGATATACAGTGCTCTGTTCGAAGGCGACACGACTCGACAGCTGCCAAAGATAACATCTTTCCTTGTCCAGCTTTTTGGTTTTTTGATTTTTTTTTTTTGGACTTTTTCAGTTATTTGAAAAGCTTAAAAAAAGAATAAACTAGCTTTATAGTTACAAACTAGGAGGAGACAAGTGTCATAAGGGAAAAAAAACTAGTTCCAAGCAGTGGAACATACCTATGCTCAATGCAAGGATACATGTGTAGGATATCGACACTCGGGGGAAAATCCCCTCCCGGTACAAAGGGAATCAAGCTGCGAAGGATATAAAAATGGCTCTGCATGGCTAGACATGAGACAAGCTCGGGCTATATGGCTGAAACGCAATGTCAGGGGAGCCGGAATAAAGCTCAATAAGGCAGGAAAAGCTCATGATAATGCATTCACAACTTGACATAAGGGGAGTCCGGAGGGAAACAGGCCAGCATAAGATCAAGAGGAGTATGAGGCTCTTGCGAAATGTCATGGCAGTACTATACAACGGACTCCCATACCCTAAAGGAGAAAACATCGGCATGGAAACCAAATGCAAATAAGGCGCCAACTAGGGTACCCATGTAAGGTGAAGCTCTACCACTCACATCATGCCACTTCCAAAGCAGCAAGAAGGTTTCATGACATAATAGAGTGGGTTCGTACCTAAGGTCATGGTGACATGGTCATAAGGTCATGCAAAATGAAAACGATGGTGAACCTAACCTATATGCTAGTATAGAAGCTATACCTGAGATCAGTATGAACGGGTCAATCCAATGGCTTAAACGGCACTGAAAATGGTCTTCTACATCACAAATTATGTCAGAAACGGTCCAAAATGGTTAGAAACTGTCAAAACTATGGGAAAGGGGGTAAAAATTTTCAAATCTTTGAAATTTTTTCTATAAATAGTAAAAGATATAAATCATTTGAAACGTTTACCCATTGGAGCTCTGATATTCAACTGCAAATTCTAGGAGATCCAGCCGACGGAATTCACAACCGTTTCTTCTAGGTAGTTACTCATGCTCTCCTCATGCATTTCAATATAATTTTTATTGATTTTCATGGTAAAATGAGGTAGTTTAGGCCATCTCTACATGAGCACTGTGGCCCATGCAGATATCAAATATTTTTCCGCATATAGGGCTGTCTATACGCGGGAAAGAGACTAGAACCCACGTACATACATGGCTATATGCAAAACAGTTGCGTATGATGTCGCGCAAGTAAATTTATAAGAATCTAATGGGAAATATGGCAATTTCTCTTGTAGGATGGTGCTAGAATGGAGAGAGCGTGAGCATGGTGAAGTAGAGGAAGCTTAAGGGTTGACGTGATGGCTCAACAAGCTCTTAGAAGATGCGAACTCTACAAGTTTTGGTGCCTTGGTGGCTTGAGGGCCAAACCAAGACTGCTAGAGATGCTGGTAAACTATTGGGATCCAAACTCAGAGTCCTTCAGGATAGATGGGATGTCTCTCACTATAGAGGTGGAAGACATATACTTTATCATAGGTCTATCTAGATAAGGGGAGGTGGTGAACCTTCGTTCTTGAGGTGTGCCAAGCGGTGGGCTTACTATCGATGAGTATGTAGCTGTGTATTACTACCCAGATACTGAGAAGGTGGGAAGTCAAGTCCCCACCAATGCTATATAGGTGCTGGGCCTAAAGGCCATACTACTGACGCTGGGTAGGATAGCAGGCTTAGCCTCACTCCATCAGGCCTCGCGGCCACTAATGTTCTATGCAGTGGAGTGTATGAGACCGACCATATACGACTGGAGTACTACACTACTGAGAAACATGAAACACCAGCTCAGTGAGTGTAAGGCAGGCAGGATACAGAACTTTGGGTTCAACAGCATATTGAGCACATTTTTCTTCGAGCGTGTTCCAGGATTGAGCCCTAGAGTGGGTGTTCCTCTCCATGGGGTTTGAGATCCAGCCCAACGACGTTGGGAAGATGCTATGCGCAGACTGGGGGGTGGTAGGGTGGCCAACCCATTTCCAGCTGACTTCTTTCCATGGTGGTGACGATAGATTGTTTCCATAGATGACTACCCCTATGGAGGGATAGATTTCTGAGGGGATCTGGACATGCCATTGCCACCAGGATCGACATACAGAGAGATAGGTACCGAATCTCGATTCTCACTCTTTTTAAAGTTTTTTGAGTTATTAATTTTTTTTGTATTTTCTTGATTATGTGGAATCAAAAAGCCATGTTTTTGCGTGACAACACATAGTGACATCTACCATTCATGTGTAGATGTGGGACCACGACAACCAGAGGGCTTCCCATGTCATAGACGGAGGGGAAGAGGGGATGAAATCACAGGTGTGGATGTGGAGCGAACGCTCCAGGGCATTAATACCAACTTCGTGCGACTGACTCATAGGGTTCCCATGGCGCAAGTCAAGGAATTTCCTGAGGCCACGCAGCGACAGGTGGTGGGTGTGCCATAGGCATGGGTGCATTTATTTCGGTGCCTAGCTAGAGCTATAGTGATGTATCATGATCACAACCCTCCCCCTCCATAGGATTAGACACCTGGGAGTGTATATGTTTTGTACAACTGTGTATTATATGATGGAAGCTTTGAAATCTCCACTTTTGTATATGACACTATGTATTACCACATTTTTGATATATAGAAAAGGTTTTATGGTGATCGGTTTATTTATTTACATGTGTAAAAATGTTTGTGATTAATTTATTATGAATGAAACAAATGCCAATCTAACATGTAGTTAGCATATGAGTTAGCAAATTGATTATCATTTCTTCGAATGTGTATATATGTGATACTGTCAAATTGTCGTTCTAACAATCTCACATGCAAGAATCTTCTCAATAACATCGGATCTCTAACATGGTACAAACCATTGAGCTGTGACACTACTAACTCCAAATCAAGACGTACCTCAAGAGAGAGAACACCTTGTGAAATGGCATCCCATAGAAGCTCGATAACGGCACTATATTCAGCAACATTGTTGGAAGATGGTCGTAGACATACACCTCCTGAAGACAGTACCTAACCCGTAGGAGTATAAATCACCCAAGCAACAGAGGCTGAGTGCTGAATGTGACGGCTTGCACCATCCATGAATCCTATGTAGGTGGAAGATTCCATTGACATCTGCCAAAAGAAATGGAAACTAATCACAAACTCAATCACAATAAGAAAAATACCTAACTATGCAAAGTTGTACAATAATATACAACAAGCAGCCTTGGCTAAAGATCATGCATAGTATTTTTTGAGATAGAGCCCATTTCTATGCTCCGCCAAAGCTGTGCCTTCGTAATCGACTAACTCATAGGCACCCTTCTCTAAGACACGCTTGACCACATAAGGACCACGCCACATAGGATTAAATTTCCCTGCCCCCAAGGGTTCTTTCGATTGATCCCATAAAAGGACCAAGTCTCCTTCACTAAACACTCTTGGACAGACAGAATTGTCATATTGGACCTTAACATGATGTTTATTAACCTCTAGAGCCACCAAGGCATCTCGACCCTGCTCATCAAGTTGCTCGAGGTGGACCAAACGCTCCTCCAAAGGTGAAGTGTCTGGTAAGAGTTCCACATCTAGCTTCAACGAAATAATCTCACATTCAACCGGCAATATCGACTCCACTCCATGCATAAGCTGATATGGAGAAAAACCAGTGGCAGTCTTAACCACGGTTCGATATGCCCACAAAGCAGGGTATAACACAATATGCCAATTCGTCTTGCTCTGTGCGATGGTTCATTGGAGAATGGACTTAAGTGATTTATTCACTACTTCAACCTATCCATTCACTTGGGGTTAGTAAGAAGAGGAGTGCTATTTCTTATACCCTAACTTGGATGCCAACTCTTCCATCATACGGTTCTGAAAGTGCGAGCCATGGTCAGTGACAAGCTCTTTCGGAATCCCGAACCGAGTAATGATTTGGTTGAATACGAAGTGAGTGGCTGTCTCACCGTCGGATTTTACTGTAGGCATTGCCTCATCCCATTTCATGAAATAATCCACAGCCACTATAATATGATGGTGCCCCCCAGCCAAAGCTGGGCTGCAATCCATAAAATCGAGCCCCCACTTGGTGAAGGGACCGGTGGTGATAATGGGATGTAACGAGGCAGGCTTCAAGCACATATTTCATGTGAACACTTAGCAAGGGTGGCACCTCTTGACTGCATCAACACAATCGTTAAAGATCAATGGCCAGAAATAACCCGCTCTCAACATCTTTTGAGCTGTAGAAAGCCCAAATAAATGACCACCACATGCCCCTCCATGGAAATAATTCAGCACAACCTCAGCCTCCTCATGAGTTAAACAATGTCGTAAAATGGAATCTACCCCACTGCGGTACAAAGTATTGTCCACTATAAGGTAGTTCTTAGAGACGTGACGTAATCATTGTTGTTCATCTCGTGAGAGGTGAGAAGGGGTCCTCTGTGTTTGCAGATATACTATGATATCTCCATACCATGGGTCAAACATTGAGATTAAGAATATGTGTTCATCGACAAACGTATCTTCACAAACCAACTCCTTGGCCTTGCTCGGGAAATTCGATATAAGCTCTGTAAAAATTAACGACTTCTTCAACTTTGCCGAAACAAATTCGAGATCGAACTCTTGAAGAATGAAAATCCATTTATTATACTTTCCCCCAATCATCCTTCTTGTGAGGATGAACTGAAATGGATTGACATGGGCCACAACCGAGGTCTGGCGAAGGAGAATATAATGTCTCAAACGCTGAACCGCATGTACGGTCACTAAAGCAAGCTTCTCGACATGAGAATAATGAATCTCTACGTCAATAAGGTTTCGGCTTAGATAATATATGACATGCTCCTGGAGCTCCTCATCCTCCTGAACCAATACCATACCAATCATCTCTAAAGATGCGGCCACATATAATAGGAAATCACGGCTATAATCCAGAGGACTAATCACCGGGGCCGATGCTAGGGCTCGCTTAAGTGCATCGAAGGACTCTTGGGCTCGCTCATCCCATTCAAAGGGAGTATCCTTCTTCAAGAGACGCATGAAGCCTCTAGTCAAATTGGCAAAGTTGACCACAAATATTCGTAATAATTTTGCCATACCTTGCAAACACTGAAGATGACGAATGTTCTTCAGGGGAGACAACTGAAGTATTGCCTCAACCTTTAAGGGATCGACTCTTATGCCCTCCTTTGAAATGATGAATCCTAATAAACGACCTGACTTCATGCAAAAGATGCACTTATGAGGATTTAATCGAACCGAATAGTGTCGGCATCTTTTGAAGACCAATCTCAAGTGATATGAATGACGCATTCTCATACGAGAATGAGCAACGAGGTCATCCAAAAATACTTCAATAATAGACTTGATATCGTGGAAAATCAAGGTCATTGCCCGCTGAAATGTAGCTCCAGCATTTTTAAGGCCGAAAGGCATCTTTCAATATGCAAACGTTCCCCAAGGACAAATAAATGCAGTCTTGTGTTGGTCCTCAGGTTTAATCTAGATCTGATTATACCTGGAAAATCCGTCCATAAAGGAGAATACCTCGCTATCTGCACACTCATCCAAAATCAGATCTATAAATGGTGTGGGGAAGTTATCCTTAGGATAGGCACGATTTAAATCACAGAAATCAGTGCATATTCAGATCGCTCCCTGCTTCTTATCCACCAGAATGGGGTTTGAAACCCACCCCGTCAAGGGAATGGGATAGATGAAACCAGCTTTCAACAGCTTCTCTATCTCTGCCTTAATGGCGGGTGCTTTCCTAGGATTCACGGCGCGTAAATGTTGTCGAACAGGCTTAGCATTGGTGTAAGTCTTAATCTCATGTTCGACAATCCGAGGGTCAATACCTGGCATCTCATCATAATACCAAGCAAAAATATCATGAAATTCCTTGAATAGCTCGGTATATTCAAGAATATCAGCATGGGAACAATCCGCCCCAATATAGACATTCTCAATGGTGCTAGGATTTCGAGAGATGTTGATAGAAATCATGGAATATATGTTCACCATGTTCCCATCAGCCATCTAACCAGAAGAGCTTAATGGAATCATGGGACTACCAACTCTCTGACTAAGAATCTCCCTATAATCCTCATGCTCCAAATGGTCAAGCGGTGGAAGGAAATATGATCTATGATGAAGTTTCTCCCATGGCATCTCAACGCCCGACATAGCCTCGATTATCGCTTCATCTGAAGGGAAAACCGTATCCAGGCAGTCGTGGGCATGAGAAGACTGTACTGCCCATGCCAGCAGTACATAGGGGTCTTCCTCTTCCGTCTGTGAAGAGGAAGAACAAGGCTCTACAACATTCATAAGATTGGCTTGATAAGCTATCATGGTTGCAGGAAGCAGCATGTTGGTCTCAACAGGCTCACTCAAAATACTCAGTGTGGGAAGAATCCAAGGATCTCCCATATGAGTCGTGCAAAAAGACACTAAGGTCGTAGAAGTCGAAGCCTTATCGGAACAAGATCCTATCATGAGGACCGACGCAGGACAACTAAAGCTTCCCATGAGGGATGGATACATGCCTACACCCACACTCCCAGTTGCCAGCTGAGAGTGTTCAACGACCGAGACCGAAGTTCTCGAAGATGCAGAAACAGGGGAATTCTTGAATGTCATTTGATCAATCGTTACAATCTTCTCGTTATGTGGAAAGCATACAATGCGAAACACGAAAGAAGCAACGGCTTGCATACTATACATCCAATTCTAACCCAGCAAGAGATTGTAGTCGAGGGGCGCATCAACCACCTAAACCTCTATCGCAATGGTCTTCCCCCCTAAATGGAATTTAAGGGACGGAATGATGTCGTGCGGCCTAAAAGATCTCCCATCAAAAGCAGTTAACATAGTCGATGACTTCGACAACTCAGGAGAACCAAGACCCTTCCAATAGGACAAAGACATCACAGATGCAGCAGCACCCTCGTCAATCACAGTGTGCTTGACAATCATATTAAGACATTCTACGTGTACCAAAAGCGACACATAGTAGGGCAAGTGAGGTTGATGACCTGCGGTTTCAAATTTGATCACTGAGGAAGAATCATCATCGTTCACACCAAGAGCAGAAAGCAAAGCCTTCCTTTGCGAAGGACAACTCTGAAGCACTTCCAATGCAGACATCGCACAAGGAGTATGGCCCAAATCCTCAACAACTGAATAATTCTAGGCGGCTCAGGCATTTGGATTATGCCCCAAGCACTTAAGTACCCCCTTAGGAATGCGAGGTGCAACCTCAGGTTTATCCGCAGGTTTCTCAATGCGCAAAGGGGTTCCTGGTGGATCAGGTTCTTTGCCTGGGTTGGGTTGTGACGATCCATAATCTTTCGCATGAGTCACAACCTTGGCAGCACAGACCATGTTAATGCACCCACGAGCACTAGCCTCTGGTGGATCATTCTCACTAGATTGCTCCTGGGACTTCGAGTTCATATTCTAATTATGCAGTAAAGGGTTCGTTAGCACAGCTGGGCCTTGTGCTAAGAGTCTTGAAGCTTCATCAATTTGAGGGCACAAGTAAGTGAGGTGATCATCCTTACATAGCTTGCAAGGGAACTTAACCTTACGTTTCACTTGCTTGTCCCCGCCAGCATTCTGATCGTTCTTGTCATTATTGGAAGCATTCTCATTCCTATTCCCGCCCTTTCGATTATTATTCTTACCCTTTTTTCTATTCCGTCCGGGTTGCTGGTTAACCTTCTGGTCCGATGATTGCACAGAAAGTACATTCACCATTTGGGTGGGTTGATACGAAGCCGTAGCTTGTCCCGAAGCAGACTAGTTAAGTGACAATTGACTAACTTGTTTTGCAACTGAATCTGCAAGTTTTGCACTTGCACAACCCACAATGCCATCGGCATGTGGTCCAGGTTTGAAATTGGGATCAAAACTAGAACGAGGAGCATTGGGAATAATCTCATACAACAAACCGGACTGAGCATAAATCAAGTCCAGTTCCTGTGCCCTAAAGATTGCTTGTTCCTCATTCTGCACTCCGGATGTAGAAACATCCTTCACGATATATGGAAATAAAGACTTGAGGAACCACTCGAGAAGGAACTTTGACGGTATAAAAGCTTTAATTAATCTCTTCTGTCTACGCCACTTCTGAATATGATCAGAAATATGGGTGGCTTTATCTTGCCGAAATGTCGACAAGAGTTCAGTACCAACGTCATAACGCACTGGTAGCTGGAAGTGATTAAGAAAAGTCATCACAAGATCGTCGAACAAGGTAAAAGCTCCCTTTGGTAGCTCTATATACCATTTCACAGCAGGACCTATGAGGGTGCATTGAAATAGTCGCAAGCGGACTGAGTCCTGATGTAACGAATTCGAAGAGCACCAAAGGTGAAACGTGGTAACGTGTTCGCTCAGATCCTCTCTCGGTTTGCCTTCGAACTTAGGTATGTCTGAAGGAATCTTGGTAGGGACAGCCGGCCAAGCCAAGTCATGAGCCATGGGATCATTCGTAAGTCTCGATAAGTCAAGAAGGTTAAGCGTCGCGAGGAAAGGAAGCCTAGGATGATGAGGTCGATGGACCACTCCCTGGTTCACATAGGTTTGAGCACCACCATGGCCTTGGCCCTAGTGTCCTCCTCCTGTCTGACCCATATAAGGTGACATGGAAGTACCATAGTAAGGTGGACCTTGACTAGTAGGAGCTATGAAGCCATAATTAGGAGAGTAAGCAGGTTGTTGATACCCACCTCCGTAAGGTGAAGAAACATGTCCATACTGCGAACCGTAATAAGGTCCATAGGTCATCGCATGGGACACTCTGTAGGTAGGAAGATAAGCTCCAGAAGGGGGAACATACATACCAAAAGTAGGTATATATGCCCTAGACGTAACAAGCTGACCACTATAAGCATGAATATAGCCTCCTGAAGCAGCAGGTGGTATATGAACTTGAGACACAATCGGCCTAGTAACCGCAATATGGACCTGACTCGTAGCCATATATCGGCTTGAAGGACCACGTGGATAAGGTGGAGGATGTACATTTGAAGAACTCGAAAGTGAGGACGAAGGAATTTGAGTAATAAGATATGTACTACTGCCTATCGTCACCCGTCTCGGACCTGGTATCCTAATCGGATCACTAACCCTAGACCTAGGAGGGGGATGAGATGTAGCTTCCACCACTGGGACAGAAGGTGCAATGTGACTAGTACTCCCAAACCTCTCCGCAAGGTAAGGAATGGGATTTCCCCCAGGCATAGTGCTAGGCTCAAAGTTGGATTCGACATGAAATGTCAAATCGTGCATAGGAAAACCAGTCATAGCATAACTACCATAGCTAGTGCTGGCAGGTTCAAAGTGAGTCTCGGCATCTTCTGGCATTCCATACCAGTAATGTGTTAATAGGGAATCAGCCCTAGAGTGAGTAGGTCTATCATGCAAAGATCCTATCTGGGAAATCACAGGACCAAACTTAGCTAGGTCAGGTGAAGGATCGTATGTAGGAGTAAATTCCCTATCATCAACATGAATGGGAGGAGGTGGCTCAGGAATATTCTCTGAATGATCTTCCATGGTATGTGAATCAATGTGTGATATCCACCTGGAATGTCTAGGTCTCTCTCCCAAAGGAGGAGGAGAAGTGGAAGGTGGAAGTCCTGCTAACCGACGAGAACGGTGTGGAACCGCACTCGAATCCACAATGACTCAACAAAAAGCAAAGACTCTCTATTTACATAAACCCTAGGCCAACTAGCGTGCACAGAGAAATCACTAATAAAATCTAAATCCAAATGCAAGCAAACAAGGGCTAGATAAGTGAGCTCCCAAATGAAGCAGGTATGTCTCGCCTAGGAGAGGCCTGAGACTCCCATACACAACAAGCAGAGGTACGTAACCAATTATTGTGGCCCTCAGCTTCAACGCATAAAGTGATTGTGCTATCCAACCCCAACCTGGCCGGGACACCTACAGAATAACCTCTACAAGTACCCCCTCGATATCCTAGGTAAGGTCACTGAGGTCACCTCAATATAATCAAAGCTCAAGCGGACAGTCGCAGGCGGGATTGACCATATGGGCAAGGTAGCAAAGCCTGAAAATCTCGAAAGAGCCCCCAGATACGAATACAATCCTAGAAATATCTCTGGTGCTACTCAGTTATGACTAGGGGTCATCCCAATCAATAGCCGCTCACACTGCCTCGTGCTTAACTCTCGTTTGAGAGGAGGATCCTGAGAACAATGGTTATACCAAGGATTTCACACACTCCATATACAAAGACCTAGATGTTGTTGTTTAGTGATCTTGGAGAATTGACTTACAATGAACTTATGGAAATTGAACTAGGTGATATATTAATTTTACTCACAACAATTAACAATTGATCATGCAAAATCACTCACAAAGAGACTGAAAATTGGAGCTGAACACTAAACTGTATTAAATCAGTGTACAATAGCCAACCCTGTAATAACATAGGTTGCTGAATAAATAACATACATTAGGGATTCGAATGCATGAGGAGCAATTCGAATCTAGCATAAAGTAGGCTTACCAAAAATAAGCAAATCCCCCATAGGTGTAAAAAGTTGATCCCAAATCTGTCATGGAGCTCATGAATTGGAAAAAAGGTTTAGGAAAGATAAAGAGTGGTGGAATGGCAGCTAATACATGCTTTTTCATGGATAAAAGAGAGGAGTATGTGTAGGACAAAAAACTATTCAACCTCACCTAGTCTAACTTTTCCTTTTTCCTTAAAACACTGAAAAAGCAGGCAATAAAGCAGAAAAATAAGAAGGGTGCCTAGGAGGCCAGGAATAAAGCAGAATTGATTCCTTTATCTCTCCCATGCACTACATGAGTCAAATAAGGAAAGTTTGACCAATATAGATAGGAAAATTACAACTTGCACAAGGTGGGACACATGAACTAGGCAAATAAGACAAAAATAATGTAATTAATGTCTAAGTGGGTAAACTATGGGTTGATTATTCTAACACCCCCCCTTAAGCCTAACTTATGATTAATATATCAGAAAATTATAGGGCCTAGAAACAAGGCTTAGTCACCCTTTACATACTGCATGTCCATTTAAACAAGGAAAGAGGAAAAACCAACTTGGGAAAATCCTCCCTTAAACATGGACTGTAAAACAAAATTGTAGAATATTGTCTCCACTCATGCTTTTACAGCATGATCAGTAATCCCCAGCAGTGAATTGATATTGCTGAAGGTCTTCTCACAAAATTCTTTGGTGAAGATATCAGCTACTTGTTCTGAAGATGAACAGAAGAGTAGGTGAATGGTGCCATCATGCACAAGTTCTCTGATGTAGTGCATATGGATCTCAATGTGTCTGGTTCTCTGCTTCTGAACTGGATCTTTGCAGATTTGAATGGTACTCTGGTTATCACAATAGATGGTAGTTGAGTACTCTGGTTCGAATCCACACTCTCCAAGTAAACCCTGCAACCATAAACATTGAGTTGATGCATTAACAATTCCTCTGTACTCTGCTTCTGTAGATGAGAGTGCAATGGCACTCTGTTTCTTGCTTGACCAACTGATTGGCCCTTCTGCAAGCATGAACACATATCCTGAAGTGGAATTTCTATCTGTGCTATCACCTGCCCAATCACTGTCAGTAAATCCAATCAACACAAGATCAGATTTTGCTTTATAGAAGATCCCATGTGTCCTTGTTCCCTGAACAAAGTTAAGGATCCTTTTGGCTACTTTCCAATGGATCTCTTGAGGCTGATCCATGAATCTAGAAGCCACACTTACTGCATAACAAATATCAGGTCTAGTATGTGTCAGATACAACAAACATCCAATCAATTGCCTATACAGTGTATTGTTTACCATCGGTGAAGAATCAGCTTCTTCCAGCTTCACTCCTGAAAGGAAAGGAGTTTTGCTTGCTTTGCAATCCTTCATTCTAAATTTGTTCAGCAAGTCCAAGACATATTTGTACTGGTGCACCTTGATTCCAGCTTTGGGTTGAGCAATCTCAAGCCCCAAAAATTGACTTAAGAGCCCCAAATCTGTCATGGAAAAGGCTTGGTTCATAGCTCCTTTTAAGGAAGCAATCTCATGCTGTGAGCTTCCTGTAATGAGGAGGTCATCAACATATAACACAATGATCATTAATGAACCATTAACTAACTTCAAATAGACATTTGGATCTGATTTACATTGAACAAAATTCAGTGATAGCAAGAAGCTATCGATCTTGGCATACCAAGCCCTGGGGGCTTGCTTTAGCCCATACAATGACTTTCTCAACCTACACACAAGAGAAGGGTTAGTACAAAAACCATGAGGCTGCTGCATATATATCTCCTCAGTGAGATCTCCATTCAGGAAGGCACATTTTACATCCATGTGATGTACCTCCCATTGCCTTGAGGCTGCAATGGCTAAGGCTAGCCTGATGGAATCCATTTTTGCCACTGTGGCAAAAGTCTCATTGTAATCTATGCCATGAACATGTGAGTAGCCCTTGGATACCAATCTGGCCTTATACTTCAGTGGTGAACCATCAGCAGTAAATTTGGTCTTATAGACCCACTTACACTGTACTAGTTTTCTCCCTGGGGGAAGATCCACTAGCTCCCATGTGTTGCTCTTCTGGAGTGAGCTGAACTCCTCCTTCATGGTTGTTTGCCATCTTGGATCTCCTACTGCTTCTTCATATGTTTTAGGATCAGAATCCACCATCAAATAGCATTTTTTAGCAAACATAGGATCCTTCATGCACATACCACTCTCAAATTGAGATCTAGTCCTTCTTGGGGCATTGGGATCCCAAGCTAGCTCACCTGCTGCATGTAGTGTCTTGGCTACCCATTTTGGCCTTATGGGGATGTTAGGGTCTGCATTAAATTCATCTCCATTAGAAAAATTAGAATCAGCATGTTCAACAAACTCTTTACTTACTTCTTGAGGTTCAGGTGGTGAAGAGGCTTCACCAACTTCCACTGCTGCAAGGGGTTCTTCTTCAAACTGAACACACATTTCAATGAAGGATTTGTTTGTGCTCAAATTTATCAAATTATACCCTTTTGAATCTTCAGAGTATCCAACAAAAATACACTCTTGGCTTTGGGGCTGCAAAGCCTTCCTCTTCTCTGTCAGGATTCTAGCCCAAGCCTTTGAGCCAAAAATCCTGAAATGGGTCACATCTGGCTTGTGCCCACTCCATGCTTCGAAGGGAGTCATGCAATCAAGCTGTTTGTGAGGCACCCTATTCTAAATATAGGTTGCATAGTTGATAGCTTCGGCCTAGTACTTTGGTGGCAAAGTTTTGGCCTCCATCATGCATGTTTCCATCTCCTTCAGTGATCTGTTCTTCCTCTCAGCAAAACCATTTTGCTGTGGTGTGTAAGGGATAGAACGCTGCATCTGAATACCTGCATATGCACAATAATTAATAAACTCAGACTTGACATACTCACCACCATTGTCAGATCTGAGGGCCTTGAGTTTCCTTCCAGACTGGTTTTCAACCAAAGCCTTAAAGACTTTGAATAGGCCAAAAACTTCAGACTTGTGTTTCAGGAAGTGAACCCAGCAATACCTGGAAAAGTCATCAATAAAAGACAATGCATATTTGGCCTGACTCATGGACATATGAGGGAATGGGCCAGCAACATCACTGTGGATCAACTCGAGGGGTGCAGAGGTTCTCTTATGACTAGCTCTCTCAAATTTGTGCTCTGGGTGTTTTCCTAGAATACAGCCTTGGCAGACTCCTTTGGAAAATTTTATCTTGGGAAACCCTATGACCATCTCTTTTTCACTAAGATCTGATAGATATTTGTAGTTTAGGTGGCCAAATCTTTCATGCTAAAGCTTTCTGGCTTCATTAGCATGAATGAGAAGAGTAGAGGGGTTTGAGTAAGGTAGGAAGTGTGAGAACATGTATACCTTTTGAGCATGATTTGCAACTCCTTTTGCAATGACTCTACCACTTGAGATCTCTGTGATCTCGACTTCATCGGGGGAGAATATGACCTTCTTCGGAGACCCAGTGTGGGTCATCTGGTACACTGATAGGAGGTTGGAGGTGAGACCAGGCACATACAGCACATTGCTGAACTGACCATGATCAAGATCTATCCTTCCTTTTCCTTTACTTTCAGTGAGAGAGTCATCTCCCAGTACAATAGATAGTCCTTTCGACATATCCAGTGAGGAGAAGGCCTCCTTAGTCTAAACCATGTGTCTTGAAGCTCCAGAATCAATGATAAAACTGGGTGAGCTTGATGTGCCAGCAACTAGAGCATGAACTCTCTCTCTATCATCTGAACTTGATCCTCCTTCTCTCTTCTTTGAGCTTTCTGGAAGGGAGATGCCATTCTTCTCCAGGAGTTGGGTTAGCATGTCTATCTGCTTTTTCATACAAGAGCTTTCAAAGTGATTGCCCTTATTGCAGTATGCACACTTGTTCATTTCACCTTTGTTTTTCCTCTTTTGGTTATTCTTCTTAGGACCTTGTTGATCCTCTGGAGACTGTTTCTTGTCTCTCTTTTGCTCAGGTGGCTTTTTAGCTTTATTTTTTCTTTTTGAATCCACCCTCGAATCTCCAGCAATCAAATATTGATATTTGGATGGTTTGATGGTGCCCATCATCACCAGCTTGTCCTGTTCTTGTGTGAGAGATTCCATGAAATTTGCAAGGCTAGGCATCTTCCAGGTTTGAGCTGTCAGTTTTGTGGCATAGAAGGTCGAAACAAACACTGAATAATCAAGGCCCAGCTTCGAGAGGATGGCCAGTACGAGCTGATCATCTTTCTTTTCGATACCACATTATTTCAGCTGCAAAACTAGTGCTTTGAACTTGGAGAAATATAGCTGCAGGGATTCAAAGCTCGTTGGACTCAGAGAAATCAGCTCATTTTTAATTTGATGTCCCCTCATCTCATCTGTCTTTCCAAAAAGATTAGAAAGCTTCTCCCATACTTCATTCGGTGATGTCAATCCATCAAGATGGAAAAGGAGGTCTCTGGAAATACTCAGACACAGGAGGCCATAAGCCTCATCCCTCCTGTTGTGCCATTTTATCTTCTCTGCAGCTGCATTGGGCTCTACTTCTCTTGCCATAGTCACCCTGCAGAGGCCTTTTGCTCTCAACAGTATCTCCATCTTTGCTTTCCATTCAAATAAATTGAATGGAGTCAAGATAGTTTTCTGTGATTGATCCATAGCTTAGAAAATCTATCCCGGCTGTCAGTGGAAGGCTCCCAGTCACTGATGTCAAACCTGCAAAACAATTTTTTAAGGAGAGAAACAATCTACAATGGATTTGATACCATGTGGAAATTGAACCAGGTGATATATTAATTTTACTCATAACAATTAACCATTGATCATGCAAAATCACTCACAAAGAGACTGAAAATTGGAGCTGAACACTAAACTATATTAAATCAGTGTAGAATAGCCAACCCTGTAATAACATAGGTTGCTGAATAAATAACATACATTAGGGATTCAAATGCATGAGGAGCAATTCAAATCTAGCATAAAGTAGGCTTACCAAAAATAAGCAAATCCCCCATAGGTGTAAAAAGTTAATCCCAAATCTGTCATGGAACTCACGAATTGGAAAAAAGGCTTAGGCAAGCTAAAGAGTGGTGGAATGGAAGCTCATACATGCTTTTGCATGGAGAAAAGAGAGGAGGATGTGTAGGACAAAAAACTAGTCAACCTCACCTAGTCTAGCTTTTCCTTTTGCCTTAAAACACTGAAAAAGTAGGCAATAAAGCAGAAAAAGCAGAAGGGCACCTAGGAGGCCAAGAATAAAGCAAAATTGATTCCTTTAGCTCTCCCATGTGCTACATGAGTCAAATAAGGCAAGTTTGACCATTATAGATAGGCAAATGACAACTTGCACAAGGTGGGACACATGAACTAGGCAAATAAGACAAAAATAATGAAATTAATGTCTAAGTGGGTAAACTATGGGTTGATTATTCTAACAGAACTATTCCAAGATCCTAAAACCTAAGCTTGTTGGTGCACCCGAGAAAATAAAAGAGTGTAATTCATTTTAATTAGCGTTGATTTTAGTTGGCTTTATTACTCAAAAATAGGATATGGTCGTGCAACTAGTGGTGTTATGACGCAACATGAAGTAAAATGCACACCGTAACAATCAATGCAAATGCATTGTGTCCATGTAAACAGGGTATGCTACTACGTGAAATGCACAATTTTTCTTCAAATGATGAATGCAAATTTTTCCTATGTGAAGTCCTAACTAGTACTCCAAAGCAAATCTAGATCTAGTGCAAGTACAATGGAAAGTGCAACATGTAATGCATTATGATAAGCAAATGTTTTTTGGATTTTTTAAAAATATAAGAGATGCAAAAAGCAAAAGAATGATTCTACCACCGCCAGACTCTGCAAGCACACATAAACATCATCCAAGCAAATCACTAAGGTAAAAGAACTCTAATGCACTAATCTCAAACAAAAAATCGAAAATGTCATGACAAGAACTTTCCTAAAAAAAAAATTAGGCTAAAAAAAACGTTTCCAGTCAGAAACAGAGGTCAAAACAAACTCAGGCAGTGCCAAAGGAGACTCAACAACTAACAGCATTCACCCAGCAACCAATTAACTTCCACAAAAAGGGAAAAATCCAAGGTATACACAACTGTTCACAGTAAACCCACGTGTATACGCGGAAATCACAGAGGAAATCACGTGTATACGCGACTGTAAATCAAAAACCTACGTACATGAAGAAAAGGTGCATAAAACAAGGCAAACAGACAGGCTGAGACAAACTTCACTCCAATCAAACTCTACCAGGCATACATGCCCCCAGACCCAACACTGAAACAAGAGAGAAAGAGCAATTCAAATACATTGAATGCCAAGAAAATCACCCCTAAAGGACAACTACTAGGAACTCCCCAGCGGAGTTGCCAATTCTGTTACGGAGAGAAATTCCTATGGCTTGGGGTACCACAACAAACAGCTTTGACTCCAGAAATCAATCTTTCCCAATATGCAATAAAAATAAAATGTCTAACACTAAAGGATCAGACCTCGTACCGTATTCCGGATGGTTGAAGTAGATCCCCGTTGAGATTTCCAATCTTCAGCTTGAATTGATATAATACTTCCTCAACAACAAGTAAACAATACAAGCATACTATATATCATGGTGTTAGATCTATTCTAGCATATATAATCAATAATGTAAAATCATTTGACATATTCCAATGGATACAATATTCAATCAAATACACATCATTGGAGAGGAAAAGATAGTTCTTATTAATATAAATCAGAGATTACAAGATAGATACAACCTCTGATGGCACGTCTGCGAACCGGAGAAACTGAATCCCCCACTTGGGCCTCCACCACCTCAATCCTCCATCTCATGATAGTAAGCTCACTAGCAAAAGGCAAGCTTGGGAAGAACACAAAAGTGCTCTAAAGGGACAAAGGGATGCATACTCAAGCATAAATTCCGGCAACAATGGACTATAGTTTCGTTGCTTTCAATCTCTCTATATGCCTTCAATGTACCAAGGGGTTCCTTATATAGCTTCACAAGGGATAATGAAGTGTTGAATCCAAGCGATCTCAAGGCATATGGAAGGCCAAGAGTGAAATGAGTTAGATCCATGTCAAGGAAAAATCCAAAAGGATTTGGATTATGCACACATCCCGATGTACACGGTTATAGGGGTCAAACCTGCGTATGTATGCGGTTATCAGGTAAAAAGCCACAGATATCATTTTTTATATAGTTTTAGGGATGATCAAGGAAACATCAAAGGATAAAATATGGTCCATGGGGTCTAAAGAGTCTGCAGCGGGATAGGGGAAGGCCATACAAATTGTGATTCACCTGGAGTGGTGAAATCCGCTATAACAATAATTAAAGAATATGTGGATTAATTTAGACATAATAACACCCAACAAGGATCGAGAAGATCAAAGTGCTTCTCCAAAAGATAGAGAAGATCGAATTGCTACTACAAAGGATCAAGAATATCGAAGTGTTGTTGCAAAGGACCGAGAAGATCAAAGTGGTGCTACAAAGGATCAAGAAGATCGAAGTGGTGCTGCAAAGGATCAAGAAGATCGAAGTTGTTCTGTAAAGGATCAAGAAGATCGA
The DNA here is from genome assembly GCA_001517045.1 of Pseudotsuga menziesii. Classification (NCBI taxonomy): domain Eukaryota; kingdom Viridiplantae; phylum Streptophyta; class Pinopsida; order Pinales; family Pinaceae; genus Pseudotsuga; species Pseudotsuga menziesii. The sequence goes on from LPNX010290755.1 coordinate 134,690, forward strand.
AATGATGTTGTTAAGGATAGAGAATATCAAAGTGCTGCAGAAGATGAAGACTTGGTGCTGTACAAGATGATGTTCCAATATTGAATATTTTCCAACAACAATTCTAGTTACTGATGATTGTAGAAAACTTCCTATGACATATAAATGTATCACCTTGATGATGTTGCAGATTCTCTCTCTCTCGTTACTCCTATAGTTTATGATGTTGTTGTTTTCAGTAGAATACCCTTCTTGTTAAGGGGGAGTGTAGCAACAATTTCTCCCTACTACAGGGGAAGGAATGGATTCCTTCTATCTATAGGATAGAAGGATAGGTTCCTGCGTGGGTGGAAATGCAGAAAATAAAACAGAAACGAAAATGACAAAGAAGTAAACTAAACTAAGGCTAAGCTAATGAAAAAAAGAAATAGAAGCAATGTTGATGAACCCCTCTGCAAACACGGGTTAGGGTTTCGCCTTCAAAACCTCCAAACAAATCCTAAGCTATGATAAAACCTGCAAAACAATGTTAAAAAAAAAAACTGCAAATGGGGACAAGGGTTAGAAAGCAAAGCATATTAAACAACTAAGAAATAGAAATAAAACATGGTATACCTTCTCTAGTGGAAATGGGCCACCATGCCCAAGCTTGTGGAATCACCTCTCTTGGTTGGGGAGCAATGGCTCAATGGGGATGGAGATGGAGGAGAGGGAGTGTGGGTGGTTTGAGAGGCAAAGGTCTCAAAGCATCCACGGGCAGCATAACAATAGGCAATGGGAGAAGTGTTTTGAGAGTGACCCCCCCACCCTCCTTTTATAGCTTTTACAAGGGGTTTTAGGGTTTTAAGCCCTTGGCTAGGGCTTTAGCCCCTTTTTTGGGCTTTAATCCCCTTCCACCCTAACTTTATCCCTTTTTATGGTTTTAGCCCATTTTTTAGGGCTTTAGATCCTAAGAGGTTGTTTTGGGCTCCTTTTTGGGGTTTCTATCCCTTTTTTTTCATCCTTAAGCTATTTTGAGGGTGTGGGGGTCTAATGGAGGGATATGAGGGTCATGAGATGGTGTCCTTGGGTGGTGTAGGCCATTAATCCTTGCTACAAGGGCAGGAATGGATTCCTTTTGTCTATAGGATAGAAGGATAACTTCCTGCATGGGTGTAAATGCAGAAAATAAAACAGAAAAGAAAATGACAGAACAGTAAACTAAATTAAGGCTAAGATAATGACAGAAAGAAATAGAAGCAATGTTGATGAAACCCTTTTCAAACACGAGTTAGGGTTTCACCTTCAAAACCTGCAAACAAATCCTAATCTATGATAAAACCTACAAAAAAATGTTAAAAAAAAAACCTGCAAATGGGGACAAGGGTTAGAAAGTAAAGCATATTAAATGACTAAGAAATAAAAATAAAACACGGTATACCTTCTCTGGTGGAAATGGGCCACCATGCCCAAGCTTGTGGAAGCACCTCTCTTGGTTGGGGAGCAATGGCTCAATGAGGATGGAGATGGAGGAGAGGGAGTGTGGGTGGTTTGAGAGGCAAAGGTCTCAAAGCATCCACGGGTAGCATAACAATAGGAAATGGGAGAAGTGTTTTGAGAGTGACCCCCCATCCTCGTTTTATAGCTTTTCCAAGGGTTTTTAGGGTTTTAAGCCCTTGGTCAAGGCTTCAGCCCATTCTGCCCTACCGTTAGCCCCTTTTAGGGTTTTAGCCCCTTTTTTAGGGCTTTAGCTCCTAGGAGGCTATTTTGGGCTCCTTTTTGGGGTTTCTAGCCCTTTTTCTTCATCCTTAGGATATTTTGAGGGTGTGGGGGTCTAATGGAGGGATATGAGGGTCGTGAGATGGTGTCCTTGGGTGGCGTAGGCCATTGAGAGCTTAGTGGGGGATTTTTGGGTTAATAGATTCCCCCCTGATGTGTGAGGGTAGGAGCTCAATGTATGGACGACAGACATCATAGGATTTGTTGTGTAGAGGTGGTGTTTCTGGGGATGGGGCATGGTGGATTTTGGTTTTTGTATTAATCTGGTTCCCATCAATGGATGAGATACAAACAATGTGTGACATGTAGATGGACGAGGCAGGAATCCCCATGCTCGTGACAATGTTAAAATCTTAATTTGATCTATGCTCTAAAATACAAGAGTCGATCATATACAATTGATGTTACAATGGTGTTTGCCTCCATGTGAGGTTGAATACAATGCTGATCTGGTACATTAGACCCATGGCATTCTCATGGAATGCTATATATTCATGACTGATCATCTGCTGGATCTGAAATGGTAAATAGATTTGTGGACTTGCTGATTGAGAGTCAGAGTCTCTATGGTACAAGTATGCTGCATCAATGATAAAGGTATATCGAAGCACTGATGGGGATTCTAAACACCGTCTCCAACGCAACCCAGAAATCACAAGAGACATAACCTGTTTAGGTCCCTTGAGTGGACTCACCAATGTGCTAGAGTCGAGTGATATCCGGGGTCTTCGACCAAGTACTGTGTGGAACAAACCCTGCATGAATCTCAATGGTGCGATGATGGAGTTGAAGTTGAACACATGAGAAACAACCATCCCGAGAGGCACTAAGGACTCCTCTCAAGTGGTCTAAGGAACTCATCAATGATTTAAATGAAACCAAGGTGTAGGGACTTCTAGGTCTATCCTCTAGAATATGTGTGTTGGCATCAACAGAGGGAGACATGCCCCTAGTCAAGGAACATTAGAGAGAATTTGAGGTCAAAAATGGGCCTCAAAAGGACCAAAATGTACTATAAAAATCAACCAATTACATTCTAGTAGATGACATCATCCCCCA
>LPNX010290755.1:137732-222028 GCA_001517045.1 Pseudotsuga menziesii
CAACTTCAAGACAAATAAATGTTAAAGGAAAATAAATTTTTGGGAATTTACAATGAATCTTAGTCACATCATTCTAGAGTTATTTTATTAATTTTATTTATAGTCAATTTAGAAAAGTAACTCAACCATGGTTATTTATATTGTGCATAAAAAGTAGTGTAGGAGGTGAGTTGTCATATATACCTACCCCATAAAACCCCTAACTCATAATATTTTAATATATCTTATATTTTTGTAGTACATCTCTTAGGAGGCCCATTTTTGACCTCAAATTCTCTCTAATGGCACGAGACTGGAGACAATGAATTTGGGAATATGGTTATAGACATGAAAAGTTTCAAATATATCAGCTATGAAATAGTCCTGGGGAAAGAAAGCAAAAAAATACAATTGGTGACATCTCAGGTACATGCATTTATCTATAAATTTATGTTTAAATAGTTTCATTTCATTCCTTACTTACAAAAAAACCTGAAATTGAGAACATTTTGTGTCAATAGGTACATGTTAGTGTCTTCGTCAAGGAATTTATTGAAAAGACACGTCAATATGTTCAGCATGTCCACTTGGCACGATGGCAGGATGAGAAGTTTAGAATATGCAGANATGTTTCCTTAACCAGGAGCGCGAGGGAGATAACCAAAAAGTGTGATGCAATCTGTGGACTGACTCATTGAATGGGGAGGGGAGGGGGAGGGAAAGAAATGAATAGGGGAAGGGGGAGTGTAGGAGATTGAAACTTCCTTTGTTCAGACTATGATGGCAGGGCGGACCAGGTAGCAAATGAAACTAACTCAAGGGAATGGGATCATAGCTGTAATACTGGGAATGTCGTTGTAGATGGGAAATACTTGGAGGAGGTGGACACTTTTGATTCTGGTGGAATCTAAGGAAGACACATTGCAGAGTACTCTAAACAAAGGCGACCCAACAGGGGAATGCTACCAATTTTTTTTCTGTGGGGTGGTGTCTAGGGACACCGTTATGGTACGATCTCATCGATTTTTGGCGATCCTGAGACGGTAAATGCTCGATGGTGCTTTCACTTTTAGAGAGTCTGAAAGCATGAAGAAGACTTCATGGGGGCTCTTTTTCGTTGGTAGTTTCCTGTTCCCAAAAAAAAGGATAAAAGTATACATAGGAGAGCTCGCCCATCCTATAGGGGATGAGAGACTTATTTACCACTGGTAGTCCAATCAAGCCGAAAAAGGTTAAACCTGTACTGACTAGACGGTCATTCATATACTTTTATGAGGATGAACAAAACCAAGTTTTCTTGGCAATCTTTTCTTGTTGAGATGGCTGGAAAAGAGCTTAACGACAACTTGTGGTGGGATTTTTCATAAAGTGCGGCCCCTCTGCCCAAGAAAGCATAAAAGTATGCAGAGGGGTACGATCTCAGCTTGAGTGTGCCAAGGAGGTTCTTTTCAAGAAATGGTCTACATGGTCCACAAAAGGAGGTCAATGAGATGATGTAGATGCCCTTTCCTATACTTTAGCGAGCGAGAAAGGAAGCAGCTACTCTCGAAAATATTTTCATTGTTTTAAAGAGTCAGAAAAGAGCTTAAACAAAACTCCAAAGTGGTCAACCAATTGCAGTTGCACATGCAGTGCCCCATGTCAGGACAGTGGACAGAGGTCCAAAGGTCATCTGTATAGTACGGATGGAGCAGAAGGCTCTCAAACATACCAATACATGCACGGGATAAATCGCGGCAGAGGCTCACAAGTTGGTATGGCAGAGGCACACAAACCGAAGTGGCTCTCGGATAGAGGTTAGGAGAGCGTGTGTGTGTGTTGTGGTGGACGGACTTGACTGCATGCGATGTAAGTACAAGTCCAGAGGCATTTATATGCCAAATATATGCAAGAAAAATAAATGGCTTTATGGATGATGGTCCAGATGTCCGCGTAAGGTGCAGTGGAAAAGACAATTATAAATACAAAAATAAAAGTAAAATTACATTCCTTAATGGGTGGTGGCCCAAAAACTCGCATGAGTAGTGATCGGGACATGTGATACAATTACAGGTCCGTAGACACTTGCATCGTTATGTCATGGCTCATGAATCGAGGTGACTTGTGGGAAATGGTCCCAAAATTAATTTATTAAACATGAGACGATGGTCTCATAAGAAGATATAAATTTGAGGCCGGAGGTGTGAGAGGTGTCTCGAACCAGTTCCGGGTGACTTTGGATTAGCAGCTGATGTTGCTGCCCCTGACTTGTGCTAAAAAATGTTGAAAAACAAGAAAGGGAAAAAACTACGCTATAAGGGACTCATGGTGGTTATATCAGGCATAGACTCTCTTGAGGTGGAGCCTGTTGCGCAGCTTCTTCAAGAGCCGTCCGTCTGAGCTTAGTGAAGAGGTATGCCCCCTTTCCAAGATGAAGGTCATTAGCAAGGTGGGGTGATGAAATCTGGTCTTTTATGGGAAGAATCGATTCCACACTATGGTTTAAAGGGAATGGGGTACAACCAAAGGCAGTCTTACATATATCTCTGTCATCGCGTAAGTGGTGCCAGGATAGATCAGGTGGATCTTCCATAGTCGATGAGATAGAAGGGAAAATGGTGCTATAGATCATGTAAATGGTATTGGTTATGGTTTTTGTGGCCTTGCCCCCAGTCTTTGTTGGAGGAAGAGGGATAGGCCTGGAGACAAGAGGATCCTTTGATGGACCTGGAGGTAGGTGCAACATCATCTCAATTGGATGGACATGAGTCAACACATCTTGGGGCCTTGGAGGTAGGGTAGGTGGTTCAAGGTACCACACAAGATCTCCCAGTGTGAAATCCTGTAGATTGCAGGTTGCTAAGACATACTCGCTCACGATCCCGAATGGTAGGCAAAGGAAAAGGAAAAGAAAAAGGAAAAGGATCATGTTGAGTGGGAATGAAACCCACTGTTTCCCTGGTAACTGAGGTTGAGGTTGCAACTAAGGTTGTGGTTGTGGATGGGTTTGCAGCTATGGAAACAATGGAAGAGACAGGTCTAATGGACCGTCAGTGATGGTGGAGACAAGAGAGTTTGTAGAACTGGAAATCATGTAAATGAACATGGTGTCTGAAGAAGGAGGCGGGGGATGAACTTCTTCGATCAAGGTGATCTCAGACTTAAGGGAATGGTGATGGAGGTCAGCGAGAGCCATTCAAAATTTGGGCAAATCTTGGCAATGGTGGGAGTAATGTCCATACAAGCCGCAAAGGGCGCAAGCATGGTTCGTCCTCAATTCCTTGTTCCTGACTACTGGCACGGTTGGGAGTTCAACCATGGGGATGTTTTCATTCGTATCCATGGCATCCAGATGCGCATAGATCACTAGGATTTTAGGGAAATTCTAAGTTGGATGGCCCTGTTGTTTGCAAATGGCACAAGGTGGGACTTGTCACGGTTCTGTGGTGGCTTTGGTGTTCTTTCCCCTGGCTCTTTTGGGTTGGGGTTGTGCTGGTGCAAGTGCAGTGGTTGGCTTGTGCAGACTGGGTGGAGGGTGAGACTCAACCATGATGGGTTGCAGCAGGGTTAAGACAAAATGAGGCATTGTTGGTTGAGCTGGTGGATCAAGATACCACACCGAAATGCCCAATGTAAAGTTGGGCAGGCGTAAGGTGGCCATGACCGATTTGCTCATAACCCCAGGTGGGGGAAAGAGGAAGGGAATCATATGGACTGGGGATGAGCCCACATAAATCCCACCTGGTTACATGTGGGGATGCGGTTGTGATTACGGTTGCATGTAATGCTACTGCTGTGGGTGGTGTTCTGGCTGCTATTGGTGGTGTGGTTGCGAATGATGTTGTGGTTGTTGTTTGGGTGCAGCGGTGCTAGATGAGACCATGCACAAGTCTGCAGTTTCATTTTGTGTCGGCGGTGGCGACACTAATGGGAAAGGATCCATCATGGTGGGATCCGTAAACAACCCAGGGCCCACATTCAATGATGGAGAGGCTAGTGTGTTGTTAACCATAGTGTTGGTTGTAAGGATGACATTGGCATGTATGTTCGTCCCTTGTGGCTCAATGGTGGTTATGGTAGGGATAACGTTGGTAGGTTTTGTTAACCCTTGCAGATCATGATAGGTGAGCTGGTCAACTGTCACAATATTTCCTTCATTGGGGAACATCATGAGATGGAAGACAGTTGATGCGACTGCTTGCATGGCATACATGTAACTCCTTCCGAGGAGGAGGTTGTAGTCCAGTTGAGCGTTGACAACTTTGATGTCAATAAATACTATCTTCTCGGCTAACATGATGGGGACATGTGGGAGGATTCATTGGGATTTGGATGTCCATCATAAGCCCATGGAGTTGTGGAGGACAGTTGCAAAATTGGTGATCCAAGTTTTTGCCAAACCAAGGTAGACATAACGCACATGGATTCCCCCTCATCCACTATGCACCGATGTACAACCAAATTTTGGATGGACACTGAGATTTGAAAGGCGATGGTCAAGGGCATGCACGGTTCTCTGTTCTCCATGTCAAAGGTGATTAACTTGGAGTTGGAGGGGTCTACTTCCCCTAGGGCGGCTAGCAAGGCTTTTCGCTGCATTGGACACGTTTTGAGTACCTCAAGAGCGAACATGGCGGTTGGCGTTTGGGCCAAATCATCCACACTGCTATAGCTGACTATAGCTCTAGCCATGGCATTATTGGTAATCCTACATATGGGGGGGCGTAGGAATGGGGGTAACTGAAGAGGTAGATTTACTATTTTGGATGTTGATTTTGCTGATGTGTCAACGGGTTTGGTGGTGGTATCGTACTGATTCTATCTAGTTTGTAACTTGACCTCTTCGGTTTTCATGGCTAGCAGGTGGTGAACACCTATTTCGACAGTGGGAGGTGCCCTCGGAGTGTTGGGATTGGCCTGGGGAGGGGGTGCGGTTGCCACCAATCCTTGGACTGGAAATGGGTTTTGAAGCACCATGGGGGGAGGTCCTTGTGGTGCTAGGTTGGGCTGGGCTTGATGTACCGCGTTGGTGGCCTGTTCGGCCTCATTTTGAATGGCCTACTTAGCATGATCTATAAGGGGACACTCAAATGTGTAATGCCCATAAACATCAGAGAGTGTGCAGGGTTGGTTTTTGTGCAACGGAGCGTTGCGTCTTGGTGCATTTTGTCATGGGGAGTTTTGGGGTAGTCGATTTGCTGCGGCATTGTTGGGAGGGTTTGATTGTTGATCGCATCCCTGCAGTTGGTTATTTCCTTGGTTGCGAGGCCAGTTATTTCGAGCTTGCCCTTGTTGAGTGTTGGGGGCAGGCTGGTTGGGACAGTTTTGTTGTGTGAACACTTGTCCCAGAGGAGCGGGTGGAGTGGGGGATGGGGCTTGAACTAGTTGCACTGGTGGTGCATAGTATATTTTTGGGGGTGGTGGTGCCACAAATGTGGGGATTTTCCCCACATACTGCTATGTTGTCTAAGCCATGGCCTGATCCTATTGCGGTGGCGTAGGTTGTGCATAGGAAGTTGTTGCTCCGAACTGGAACATCATTCTAGCATAGTCTGAAGCTTGGTTTTGGTAAGCAACAATAGTAGTGTTTCTTGGTTGTGGTGTAATAGTAGGTGGTGTCGGTCAAGGCTGCGGCTATTGGGAAACTGATCCTATGATGACATCCGCAGCATGGGATGTCCTCGGTGCATTGCAGTATGAGGTACTCGGACGGGGAGCGTCTGGAATAACGGTATACAGGTATCCATGCTGAGCATAGATAAGGTCAAATTGTTGGTCCTTAAGTATGGCCTCTTCTTCGCATTAGGGACGTTCGAATGGGACGTCCTTTGCGATGGGCAAGAGCAAAGTATTAAGGAACCAATCGAAGAATATCATGTCGTCTAGTTGGATTTTGCATAGACTACGGCGTCGTCGCTACTCATGGATATGGTCAGTTATGTGAATGGCCGTGCTTTGAAGGAAGGATAGCAGGATCTCCACCCCCTCATCATATCTAATAGGGAGTTGGAAATACTATAGGAACATGAAGGCTAGGGAGTTGAAGTTCGGGTACTTAGCTTGTGGTAGCTCAATGTACCATTTGGTCGCAGCACCTGTAAGGGTGCGTTGGAACAACCTCAGCCTGATGGAGTTGTCTACGATACTATTGGATGAGCACCATAGATGGAATGTCATTATGTGGTTTTGGGGGCATTCCCTTGCTTTGTCTTCAAACTTGGTGATGTATGATGGTAGCTTAGTTGGCATGGGTGGCCAGAAGGCTTGATGGTGGATGGGGTCGTTTGTTAATCTAGCCAAATTAGGCAAGTTCAGACAAGCCATGAAGGGTATATTTGACCCCAAGTTGATGTGGGATGAGGTTGTGATGGGGATGGGGTTTTCAGGTGCATAATGCATCTGCACGGCTGGGGGTGCTTGCGGTGGCACCACTACGGATGGGCCAATGCCCCCAAGTGTTGTGGGTGGGATGGTGTGAATGGCGGGGGTATTTCCCCCATGTATGATAGTAGGGGCAATGTAAGTAGATGGTCCAATGGCCCCCTGCGTGGCAGGAGGGGCAGTGTGTGTGGAGGGGCCACTGCCCCCGTGTGCTGTAAGTGGGCCAGCTTGGCTAGTCACTATAGGTGGTGGTAGCTGACTAATTATAGTCTGCATGACTGTGCTTGGGAAACTTTCCAAGTTGTGGGTGACAGGTTGTGATGTGGACATGGGTCCACTTGCTAAGGTTAAGCTGGAAAATGGATCCGGGTTCGCATTAGCCATGGGGCTTGATGGTGCAGTGTGGAGGTCTGGTTCAGACTGATATTGGTCTAAATCTGAATCAGAGGTTGTGTGGCCCTCTGATGGTGTGGTGGATCACTGAGAATGGCTTTGATGGTGTCGATCGAGTGTTCCAAATGGTGGTGGTTCTCCTCTTAGGCGTGAGGAAGAGCATGGAGGATCAATTGTGTTTGATTTGATGAATGAAACTGGTGGGAATGAGATTTGGACCCTTATTTCAATGGCTTCCTATTGGCTGAAGGTGGTCCCTCGGCCACCAAGACTGCCAGAAGACATCGCTTGGCTTGTTCCTCACAGGTGCTTCTACTCAATCGGAAGGGGTCATTTCCCGTTTTGCTTGGCAATTCTTCTCAGCGGCCATCTACTTTGGGGTTCCTATGGTACTCCTCACAATGATTTTTTGGGTAGAGCCCTAGTACTTCCCATAGTTGAAGCAGTCAGGGACTTATGTCCTCAAAGACTATAGAGTTGTTTGTACTTTAGTGTAAATTTTGTAAATTTTAAGGCTCACTCTGCGTCATGAACTGATTTGGGTTAATTAGTTGGTATGGTGTCTTTGTTTGTTTGTTTTTCTGGTATTTGGTTGCTGCAAATGGTTTATGAATTCATCATGGTAGATTTCATGTCATGGTGTTTGTGTATGCAAGCATTTGAATAAATAGAAATTTGTGAACAAATATAGTGATTAACCCTGAATGCTTGTCGGCCTAACTAGATGTCTACCTCACACTGATATTCCTCTTCAACCAAGAGAAGGTGTTAGGCTCTGAACACAATGGGACTAAGCCCATCCATAGATCCTAAGGTCACCTCCCGAATGCTAGGTTGGTCAACAGGGAGGATGCTTAGCGCCATGAGAAGACCTCCTTCTCTACCCCCTCTACCTTCCAAGTCACCTGGTTTTAATGGTTTGGAACAATATGGTGGAGTTCCTAGATCTATACAAGCTTGCCCTTTGTCGTATCCCAATATACCCCGAAGGGTGATGACTGGGTAGAGGAGGAAGGGGAAGCAAGATGGTTTATTTTAGGTTGAGTTTAGTTAGGCTAGGTTCATTTTATCAAGCCCTTAACTTTTACTTAACATTTACACATTGTTCATGAAATAAATTGCTAAAAATAAAAACTGAAACTGAAATTAAACTGGTGGACAGAGGCGGCTGGGCCGCACTAACAGTCCTCTGAAACTGAAATTTACTATCTATTAAACTTAAATTAAGTTTTGTTTGACAGGCCGCACATTTCTGACCAAATCTGGTGAGGGGGGCACGATATTTTTTTCAGAAATGAGCGAGGGGATCACACAGAATGCATAAACAGACGCGAACTAAGTTTCTGGTCTGAAGTTGCACTTATCGAGGGATTAAGTGCACCCTGGGTGCACCTATTTTCCCATTAAGTGCGCCCTAGTCTCACCTTTTTCCCTGATAAGAGCGCCCTACTCTGGATTGGGGTTTTTTTATGATACAGAGTCAGATCTAGCCAACAGTAACTTGTACTATGGTCAACCTGACTCGTTTTTTCCTAGCAGAGGCTTCGACAGTACTTGAAATAGGAAATAAATAGATTCTAAGATGGATTTAACATGAAATTTCTGAAAAACTAGGGTAAAATTTTAAAAACTTGAAAAATTAAAAATTTGGCCCAGGGATCCTATGGGATCGACCTGGTATGGTCACCAATTCTGTAGCAAGGATTTCTCCCTACTACATGGGAAGGAATGGCTTCCTTCTATCTATAGGATAGAAGGATAGGTTCCTGCGTTGGTGGAAATGCAAAAAATAAAATAGAAACAGAAATGACAGAACAGTAAACTAAACTAAGGCTAAGCTAATGACAGAAAGAAATAGAAGCAATGTTGATGAACCCCTCTGCAAACACGAGTTAGGGTTCCCTCTTCAAAACCCGCAAACAAATCCTAAGCTATGATAAAACCTACAAAACAATGTTAAAAAAAAAAACCTGCAAATGGGGACAAGGGTTAGAAAGCAAAGCATATTAAACAACTAAGAAATAGAAATAAAACATGATATACCTTCTCTGGTGGAAATGGGCCACCATGCCCAAGCTTGTGGAAGCACCTCTGTTGGTTGGGGAGCAATGGCTCAATGGGGATGGAGATGCAGGAGAGGGAGTGTGGGTGGTTTGAGAGGCAAAGGTCTCAAAGAATCCACAGGTAGCATAACAATAGGCAATGGGAGAAGTGTTTTGAGAGTGACCCCCCACCCTCCTTTTATAGCTTTTCCAAGGGGTTTTAGGGTTTTAAGCCCTTGGTCAGGGCTTTAGCCCCTTTTTTGGGCTTTTATCCCCTTCCACCCTAACTTTAGCCCCTTTTAGGGTTTTAGCCCATTTTTGAGGGCTTTAGCTCCTAGGAGGCTATTTTGGGCTCCTTTTTGGGGTTTCCAGCCCTTTTTCTTCATCCTTAGGCTATTTTAAGGGTGTGGGGGTCTAATGGAGGGATATGAGGGTCGTGAGATGGAGTCCTTGGGTGGTGTAGGCCATTAAGAGCTTAGTGGGGGATTTTTGGGTTAACAAGGAGTGTTGAAATATTGTACCTTCAAAGAATATTCTAAATGTATTTTATTGATGTACCCCAAGGGAGATGTATTATTCCTTAGTCGGGGTTCTACTATTGTATTTGGTCATCATAGAGTCATGAGGTATAACCTCCATTTTAATTCAGGTCAATACTAACCTAATGAATGTAATATAATATTTTTTTGAGCCTTCATAGGTGAAGCCATTCGAGCTAGTTTAGTGGGGCTGACTTGTTAGATTAGAAGTCAAGTGACAAAAAGAGTATAAATAGAGCAGTTGTGTTCCTCATTTAAACACACACACTCACTTGTGCATAGCGCATAGGAGAGAGAGAGTGTGAGAATCACTTCATAGTGAGATACAGGATCTAGAGAAATACTCACAATCTAAGCTATTGACAAAATATGCAAGAGAAAAACAAAAGAGAACAAAATAGCACATATAGATGGTGCCAATAACTCATATTTCTATTAGTGTACAACTTGTATATCTATATGGTACATAATTATAATACAATGGGAAAACTTGGTGAGACCTTTAAGGCTATTTGAATGCATACAAGTGCCAGGCTAGGATTTGACCCCTAAACCCCCCTAGGTTAACCAATAGGCTCCCAAACCATACCAAACAGTCATGAATACAAGTGTGAACATGTATGGAGGAATATTGGATCATAAATGAAGGCATGCTAGGAATGGGTGAACAAATGTGTGAGTGGGAGAGTCTCTAGGAGCCAATAAATGGCCAAGAGGACCACAAAACAACCGCATTCACACACTAGAGCCCCTAGTCAAATATTTTCCCTTAATTAAGGGATAAGGAGTGGTATGTGATTAATGAGGGTTCTTGGGTTGATAAAAAGATTAAACTAGAGCACCTCAACTGTTAGGATGACCGAAGTGTAGCACCTCAACTGTGAGTTAATGAGCCAAAAATCACCTAATGGACCAATATTGATCAGTATAACCTAAGTAGGATCATATAACATAGGTACAAGAAAAATGAAAAATCCTCCTAGGTGTAAGACCATGGTACTAAGGTATATTAATTCTCTAACACCCCCCCTTAAGCATAACTTAGTACAACTTATACCAAATGTTTATTGAGGCCTTGGAAACTATGTCTCAAGTCACCTCTTACAATAATTGTTTTTTATTTGTCCATGTAAAATGAGGAAAGAGGAAAAAAATCATAGGGAAAATCCTCCCTCAAGAATGGACATGACAGAGATGATCAAAAATTTCTTCAACGGGTCTTCTTCTTCACTTGGATGATCTGAAATAAAAACTTCTTGGTGATGGACAAGGTGAAGATGTTGTGGATGCCAAGATCATGCATCAATGTATCAATGTGCTATAGACAAAGATCATGTGGAGAGGCCCTTTGATGCTCATCATTTGCTGATGGAGGAGAATCATAAGAATTTCATTTTATGCAATCATACTTTGATCTAGAAGCATAATTAGTCATGGAAAATATATCTCTGCAAACTCTCTCCCAAATAACATCAAAAGATTCAACAAATTCTTCCTCATGTGTAGTTTCCATATCATGAATAAAACCATGAATATTCTTCCCTATTTGATGAAGAACCTTCATAACTATGTAACAAAGATCAAGAGTCTCTAAAATATCAAAATATTTTTCATATACATAATAAAATATCATAGGTATGGTGTCTACATGAGGGAATGGGTCCATAGTGGGAGAAGAGTGAGCAACTAGATCACACTGATAGTTGAGAGAACTTGGAGGGTATAGAGATTTGAAACTTGAACCAAGGGTGGTGAGATCAAGTCCATACATATGGAAAAAAAGTCCCATAAAGGCCAATTCCATGTATTTCTGACCAATGAATGACATACAAGACATAAAATCAACAAACACAAGTGACATAGCATTGGAAACTAGGAAATTTTGAGATTTTCCAACTAGTGAACTTGAGGGTTGTTGGGTATTTTGGGATTCAAATGGTTGGGGAAATGATTCTATGACTATAATAGGATATATATAAGCCTATATATCCCCTTCATAATCAAAATAGGAAGGATCTGAATGAAGTGGGGAGGAGCTTTCAGAAGACACATCGAGAACTAGTTGAAAATGACTAGTTTCTGGAGGAAACTTTGGTGAATTGTTTGGGTTTTCTTCCAAGGAAGGGATGGAGGTTTCAGATTCTTATATATCAGAATGTAAATAATAAACATATACATATGAAATATATATATGATAAATGGGTTTCTCCCATGCACACAAAGCATGCACATGCTTACCATCTTCTTGCTTGCACTCCCATCTTCTTGCAAGATCTGGACCACCAATATTGTTCTCCTGAAGGATCTTGGTCATGATGTCCATCTTCTTTCTGAAGAAATATATTTCATGATTTGAAAATTTGAAATAACCACATGTGGGTCTCTCTCTCTCTCTTTCTTCATCCTCCTATATTTTGTATCCTCATTAGTTGAACTAGAGCTTTCTGTATCCAAATTATTATTCTCCTTCTCTCTTTGTTGCTTCAAATCCTTGAACTTCTTCTTGACTTTGGCTTGATTTGACACACCAGTATAAGGGGATTGATCCTTGGTGTATTTGATGGTACCTGTTTGCACTAAATTTCCTTTCTTCTAAGTCAATGACTCCAAGAAGTCTGCTAGCATAGGAATCCTCCAATTTCTAGTTGTGAGCTTGCTTGAGTGGAATGTAAAAAAAAATACAAACTAATCAAGACGTACCTTAGAAAGGATAGACAATATAAGTTGATAATATTTATTCTCTATGACACACTATTTTAGCTGAAGCACAAGCACTTTGAACTTGTTGAGGAAGTGTTGGATTTTCTCATAGTGAGTTGGAATCAGTGAGATTTGCTCATTTTCAATTTGATGACCTCTCATCTCATCAGTATTCCCAAATAGTGACTCAATATTGAGCCAAACATCATTGGGTGTGCCAAGAATTTCTACATAGAAAAGAATATCTCTCGAAGTGTTGAGACAAATCATACCAAATACCTCATCAAATCTATTGAAGTACTTCGCTTTCTCTACAACAGAGTTTCGCTCTGTCTCAGTCCCCATGGAGACTCTAGATATGCCTTTAGACCTCATTTGGATCACCATTTCATCCTTCCATTCAAAATAGTTGAATGGGGTCATAAATACAAGAGTCTTCTTCATTCTTCTTTTGCATTCTGTGGCATAAGCATTGTTGTACCTACAATGCAAACACTCAAATTTTCTGGAAAATGCCCTAAACAACAACTCAAACACTCTTAGTTTTGATTTGTAGCTCCACAAATCTCTAATACCATGTGATAATCACTTTATAGTGACATTGAGGATCTAGAGAAATATTCAAAATCTAAGTTATTCAAAAAATATGCAAGAGAACAAAAAAAGAGAACAAAATAACACACATCGATGGTGCCAATAACTGATCCTTGTATGAGTGTAAAACTTAAAGATATGTATGGTACATACTTATAATACAAGGGGGAAAATTAGTGAGCCCTTAGAGGGCATCTGGATGGATACAAGTTTCAGGATAAGATTTGACCCTAAACCCCCCTAGGTTGACCAATAGGCTCCAAAACCATACCAAATAGTCATGAATGCAAGGGTGAACATGTATGGAGGCATGCTATATCATAAATGAAGGAATGATAGGAATGGGTGAACACATGTGTGAGTGGGAGAGTCTCTAAGAGCCAATAAATGCCCAAGGGGACCACAAAACAACCACGTTCACACACTAGCACTCCTTATCAAACATATTACCTGAATTAAGGGATAAGGAGTGGTATTTAATCGATGAGGGTTCCTGGGTTGATATAATGATCAAAATAGAGTTCCTCAACTATCAGGATGATCAAAGTGGAGTGCCTCAACTATGAGTTAATGAGCTAGAAAACAAGCGCCCCTTGTGAGTTAATGAACCTTAATATCTCCTAGGACCGCAAAACAACTACATTCACACACTAGCACCCCTTGTCAAATATAATCCCTAAATTAAGGGATAAGGAGTGGTATGTAATCAAAGAGGGCACCTAGGTTGATAGAATGATCAAACTATAGTACCTCAACTGTCAAGATGATCAAAGTGGAGCGCCTCAACTCTGAGTTAATGAGCCGAAAATCACCGAATAGACCAAAATTGATCAGTATAACCTAAGTAGGATCATATACCATAAGTAAAAGACAAATGAAAATGCCTCCTAGGTGTAATACCATGGTACTAAGGTATATTAATTCTCTAACAGAGAGAGACATACCTGTTGGGAGAAGGATCACCTGTTTGGGGTCTCATCTTTGTACTTTTGATACATCTATACAGAGGAAGTTTTGCTGGGTTTTCTTCACCGTGAGGGTTTCCTGAGATAAATCTCTCTGTTCTTTTGTGTGGTTGCGCTACTCTATCATTTAGTGATCCTTTTGCATATGGTTATGATGTTATGATGCCAAATGTTATTAGATCTTGCATAACCATTAAAAACTTAACAATTGTAACTATTTAGGTATTTAATATCATTTTGTAGTTTTTATAAATTTCATATTGTGTCGTTATTTATTGTTGGAATGTATCTCACTTCATTTATAGCTCATTTGGTTTACTTTTCACTCCCTGTAAGGATAGTCTAGGATAATGTAGGACTGCATCATAGGTTAGGGCACTCTACATTTCATTTATTAATTAAAACCCTAAATGGTGTACCAAGTTGCAACCGATATAAGCCTCAACTAGTGAATGATATCTACGTTAGAATCATATGAAATCCCTACTTCAAACTGTTAGAAATCTAATTGAGATTTATTATCGGGAAGAACCCCTAATGTTGACACAATGATTAAACTGGGCTTTGATGACTCCTTCATGATTTTCCTGAGTGCAAGAAGAAAATTTAGAAGGAAATATGGCTACTATTTTCTCAAAATTATGTGGTCATTGCAGCGCTATAACAATGTCTTTTGTAAGAGGTTTCGATGGGGAAAATGTTCAACTAGGAGATATTAAGTTCGAGGTTACACATTAGTCCATTGTAAAGGCAAAAAAACTTCCTTGTGACGAAGAATGATGGTTTAAAAACCAGCCTTTAGAAACAAAGGTATAGATGTATTTTCTGGTGGAGTCCTGTACAAACCCATACTGGTCGAAGGGTTTTTCAAGATCTTGTTTAAAAAATAAATATAAATATATTATGGTAATTCTTCAAAAATATATTACTTATGATGGGTGATATGTATTGTCCTTCCTTTATCACATCCATCTATTGGGATAGTTTATAGGGTATAGGTTAAACTTACCTCACTTATTGTTGAAATTAGTGGTGAAAATCATGAATGTAGTAAAAAGGAGGACGATTAATGTGGAAATAAATATTTATCACCACAATATCAACAAGTTTTTAGTGTTAGAATAATTAAAGAAAATGAGAGAGCATTGGGGTAGATTTTTGGCATGAAATCAATTCATAGAAGACTCTGAAAAATGTGGGATTGCAAAGAAAAAAAAGTAAGTTTGAATATCTAGTGTAACATCAGAAAGGAACTAACACAAGAGAAGACCATGAATCCAAGAATGAAATGGAAGATAAGAATTAGGATGAGGCCTAAAACCAAGTCAAACAAGAAAATAATGTAGAGTTTGAGAATTATCCTACAACTCCTCAAGAGCAACCTAAGAAAAATGAGGAAAGTGATAATGACGTACAAATAATCTTGATCCTTGTGAAGCAAACAAAGAGGAAATGGCCAGCAAAAACAAGAAGATTCTAAGGTATCCACCTGGGAAAAGAATAAATAGGAGTATTGTAGGAAAAAATGATAGAATAATCCAATCCAAATACCGTGGAAGAAGGGTATGAGGTAAGAATAAAAAATATTCCTTTATAAAATAGAATTGAAGTGAGATTTGAAAACCCCCCTAGGAAGAAGAGAACTAGAGATTCTCTAGGTATCATAGAAAGTCAGGATGAAGAATTATATCAAATGCATGACAACCCTAATTCTTGGGAATCTATAAAAGAAACTCAATTTGGTCTTTGTCCTCCTAGAATTGAAGGATTAGAAGAAGCACAAGTTGAAGAGAAGCCAACTGTTAGCAATGTGAAGCAATATGAAGGAAACAAGGAGGTTAGGAAACTAAAATTAAATATTGAGTTGACTATGATACAAAGACATATCAAGACAAAGAATGCATGATTGAGGGACTATAGTGCTTAATTTTGGGAAGAATTCAAGAGGTTGAAGGGTGAGAATCAAAAGTCATTTAATATGGCCAAGAAATAGTGTAAGGGAGATCAAAAGGTATATTTAAAGGATAGAAAACTTTAGTTGAAATGAAGGGAGTATTATACTCATTCCAAGTTGTATTTGTTGGTACATGTATCCACTCAAGGTTAAGTTGTATTTTAATAAGTTGAATAGTCACTTAGGGTTTACTTTTGAAATATATAAAAGAAAGGTAAGACGATGCAAGATGGACTTTTGGGAATGGGAGTTTTGTACTCCCTTTGTGTAAGAGCTATATATGAGAATCAATAGAGAAATTGTTGACTCAATTTTGGAATTGGAGGTTGTGTTTTCTATGTTGATGAATGTGATTGAACTGATTTCCTGTTCACCTATGTCTCATGTAGAGTAATATTTCTCTATTTACCTATTGGACTACTCTTATGGTTCATTACTATGTAATATGTATGTTGGTTCATAGTCTCTTTTCTTTATATTGTCTGTAAATGAAAAATATGATCATGTTGTTGTTGAAATATTGTAACTTCGAAGAATATTCAAAATGTGTTTTACTGATGTCCCCCAAGGGAGATGTCTTATTCCTCTTTCGAGATGTTACTATTGTATTTGTTCATCATAGAGTCATGAGTTATCACCTCCATTGTACGTCAGGTCAATAGTACCCTAATGAATATAATATAATTTTGTTTTGAGTCTTCCTAGGTGAATTCGTCCCAGTCAGTTTAGTGGGGTCGACTTGTTAGGTGAAAATTCAAGTGACAGAAAGAGGATAAATAGAGGAGTTGTGTTCCTCATTTGAACGTAAACACTCACTTGTGCATAGCACATAGGATATATATATATATATATATATATATATATATATATATATATATATATATACTTGGAGAAGGATCACCTATTTGGGGTCTTGTATTTGTACTTTTGATACATCTATATATAGAAATTTTTGTTGGGTTTTATTCCCCATGAGGGTTTCCAATTATAAATATCCATGTTCTTTTGTGTGGTTGTGCTTGTCTATATTTCAGTGATCCTTTTGCATATGGTTATGATGTCATGATGATAAATGTTATTACATATTTTATAACCATTAAAAAATTAACATGGTATCATAGCTACCCTGAAATAATTCTTTGTGCAACTAAAACACTACTACAACTACAACTACTGGAAATTAGGGTTTCATGCTTGAAAATCCTAGAAGACAAAAACTAGTCGTGTTGGGACTTTCTCTATAAATCAAGATTAGAGAAGGATCGCGAGATGAAACATTGACATGAAGAATATGAAGTCGTAATGTACCATGTGTAAACGTTTCATCCTCCAATTTTCTATAATCTAGGAGATATGATTCGTCCAACTGAGGGTTCCATCCTCTTCCAAAATTCAGCCTTAAACAGGTGACCTAGGGGTAATTTCTATATCTCAATATAGGAAGGTCCAAATGAAATTTAGAAATATTTTATATATAGGGAACATACTTTAGTTTTTGTGGTAAAAATTTTAGACCTCGAAGGTGAAACATGGACATGTGGCATTCCGTAAAAGTTCATTATTTTGAAAATTATTGAAATAAGTCACCTTGTGAAACTTAGAATAAGTCCCACTTGGTGAAACCAATTCTTCTCTAACATGTGTGGTTGGAAATAATACAGAACAAGCTACCTCGATACAAATTTTCAGACCTAGAGGAGAATGAATTTAGGAGATACATCAGAAACAAGATCAGGTAATTATGCAGAAGAAATTGAAGAAAACTAGGGCTTCCTGTTCTTGACACTTTCCTCCACCGATCAGTTGAAAAAGGAGGAATAGAAAAATATCCCTAGGAGGGAACATATTTCTATGGAATAAGTTCCTCATTCTGTGGATTTTTAATTTTTGTCCTAACACTACTGCCCAGGGAAAACTAGGGCACTAGTTCTATCCTCTCTATTTCCATATGATGTTCTCAGTTTTATCATGATGAGAAATAGTTTTAAGATTGAGAAAAAGCTTGAAGAAGCTGAGAACCTATGAGAATGGAAGTATAGAGTGCTTCCCATACCTGAGGAAGCATGACCTAGGGAAATATGTCAAAGAAGAAGCTGCATATCTAGAGGGATATGAAGACAAAGTACAAGAAGGATTTAGACAAAGATAAGAGGATTATTTCCCCCTCCATTGGATCTCACATGTAACATTCTTGTAGAATACCAAGGATATGTTCGGTACAATGACCAGCCTTTACGAAGGAAAGAACATCAATAGAAAGATGACATTAAGGAACCAACTGAAGAATGTGAATATACAGAACTCAGAGACCATGCAGTTCCACTTCACAAGGGTTTCTCAAACCAAATAACAACTTGAAGAAGTCAAATAAATACGCCATACTCATACCAGTTAAGATTCTGTTACACATAAATCTCATCACCATCATGTGTTGAGACCTAAAACATCAGCAATTTGTCTCAATTCCCAAAATGTGAAGTTGGACATTGGACCAGAGCTCTGATTTTCCATATTTTAGTCTAGCACCGCCTTTGCCCTTAATGAAAAAGGTGTTACCCTATTATGTAACACCCAATATCTCTTGACAATGAGCGGTGTTTCCACCTTTCACACACCTAGGTTACGTGGCATAAATCTTCAAGCCACTCGATGTGTCCTTGGGGGAAAGTCTCGAGTGAAGGTTGTCACCTTGTTCTTGACTCCTTCGTTCAGGATAACTCCTAATGAAGCCAAGGGGGGTAGACCCTATTAAATTACTAAGGATAGTTACTTAATGTGATGGTGTTATATTGATTAAGTTGTTTAGGAGTTTTGAAATTAACCAGTGGAAACAAAAGATAACAAGGTGTAAGATTTAAAGTAGATAAGCACAGTAATGACACTCAATATATATATAATTGAAATAATTGATCAAATAAATCACCAGTGCCTTAAATGGAGTCAATAGAGAAAATAATGTGCTTTCATGTGCTTCAAAGAATGTTTCACAAATGTCTCTTGGTAGATTTTAAATTAATGTGGAATATGAATTAATTAATTTAGGGGAAAAGGGGACTCCAGATATACCCGAGGGGTACTTGGAGTATGTCCAAAAGTGAACTTTCACGGCTACCCACAAGGTGTTTGTGGGTTGGAATGGAGTCTCGAAGACTATTGTTCATAACGCACCCATCAAGGTGTGATAGAGATCAGTGCCTTGAGGTCACTTTCCAGTTGTTCCCACTCCTTTGGGTATTTTGGCACTGTTTATAGTTTGTTCGAGGCGTTGGATTTTCGCCTAATGGTTTGTCAATTTGGGAGGTGAATACTAATTAATCTGGTCACTCAAGTGCTTTTTATGCAGCTTGACTGATCGAATGAACCACAGGCAAGTACAGAGCATACACACTGGAGTCTTTGTTATTTTTAGTAAATTTTGAAAGAGGTGTTCTTTATTAAAAAGAAAACCCTCCAGGAACCTCTTTTGGCCCAAGTGGAACTCAATCGGGGAATCAAGGAGGGGCTGATTTTATTATTATTATTAAAACAATTAATGAAAATGGAATCATAGATACACAACACTAGTTTTCTAATTAGTCCTACCACGCATCTCTTTCCCCTTGCGGGTCAATCGGGAAGTCGTGGGGTAAGTAGTATGATTACTTTCGAATTGAAAATATGGAATAATGAAAAATATTATCAACATATACAATCCTACATGTCAATACTAAACTAGAACAGAAAGAAAGAAAAAATGCAAAAACGTGAAACGAACACGGATCCCCCTGGGGGGGATGGTGAATAGGCTCAAAAGAGCCTATTCGAAAATATTTTTATTTTTATTAGAAACAATTAAAATATCAGAAAACTGAAATTAATCCACCTAGTCCTTATATTTAATGAGATCAAATGTTTACAAATTGCAAAAAATTGAAATTTTGGAAGACGGAGACCCCTAGGGGGTTTCGAATGGTCCAAAAATGCTTTCCAGAAAATGCCTCCTCCTATTTTATGTTACACCTGATAAAAAATAGAAATATTATCACAATTAAATATGCCCAAAATTAATTTCAAAGTACTTTTGGATGAACAAACTTTTTACCCAAAAATTCTAAGTTAAAACTAGTTTTTAAAGAAGCAGAAAAGGAACCAAGAAAAGAAATATTTCCTTGGGATCTTGGCCTGCTTTGCGGGAATCCAATATGAACCACTTAAATTTTTTAATATAAATTTTTAGACTCTAAGGAAAAAACCATGCATTCAACAAGCTTTAGATCTACTTTCACAGCCTTGAAAAATGACAATTTTTCCTAAAACTAGATCTAGAATGCTTGTAAATTTTCTTTTAGGAATGAGATCTAGTTTATGAGATTTAAGGAAGAAATATCTATGTAAAATAAACTATTAAATTGATATATATAAACAATTTTAAAGCTTCAAGCAAGTAACCGTACCGATTTTAGAAAAATTTGGAGGAAGAGGAAAAGGAGAGCATTTTTGCTGGAAGCTTTGAAGATCAACCGTGAAGCTTTCCGGTGGAATGTCGAGGGACTATTCCTTTGAATGTTTTTGAAGATATTGAAGAATCAAACTAGATCAGCATCCTCTCTAAGCTAGGAACCTGTAACTGAATCCAAATACTTGCCAAAGTACTTGTGAGATCTGGTTAATACATACATAGAGATTTCAGAATAGCATGCATATAAACTTATAAAACATGCTGAATCTAGATATCTAAACATGCATAAAAAAGGAAAGATATGGCCAATAAACTTATTAACAAACTCCTTTCCTATCAGGATTATAATAAACTTATTATCAATCTTATCAATGAATCCACAAACAATCAACAAATTATGAACATAGATACAGGTTACCTCAGTGAAACATGGCAATGCTCATCCACACATACAATGACATGACACCATATTGCCTCCAAAGCTTCACTTTATTCCAATAGAAAAATATATTACATAGTATTACATCAGCAATGGCTCCTCAATCCAACTCTAACTAACTCGAAAAGGAGGCAACCATGCTTTATTTATACACAAAATTGAAACCCCGGCCTAGAGGAGGTGCAAATCCCAAAGAGATAGACCACTGCAACTGAAAGAGAGTCCATCAATGCCTGATCTGAAGCTAAACTAAGCTTCTACTGAGTCTAAATGTCAATCAAAGAGCTGATCTGACTAACACCTCAACCTGTTGACTGAAGCATCCACTAAAACTCATCCAGATGAGCCCACACGTGTGGAGGAGAGAGGGAGGAAAAAATTCCCCATAAAGGAAGCTGAAGTTGAACTCTGGATCCACCCAGGTCACCTCCTTTAGTCAAGGATTTGTCAGATCCAGTCAATCTGGTGCCGATGAGACTGATTTCAATCAAATCGATTGAGAATCCACTGATTTAGAATTTTGGATTTGCTCCATTATTCATTAATTTATTAATTAAAATAATCAATAATTGATTTTTTGGGGCTTTCTGACCTGAGTGATAGAAAATCACTCAAAAATAGGAAATAGTGGGTCGCCAATAAATTCCCAAGAGGACCACAAAACAACCACACTCACACACTAGAGCCCCTAGTCAAACATATTCCCTGAATTAAGGGATAAGGAGTGGTATGCAATCAATGAGGGTGCTTGGGTTGATAGAATGATCAAACTAGAGCACCTAAACTGCCAGGATGATCAAACTGGAGCACCTCAACTGTGAGTTAATGAGCCAAAAATCACCTAATAGACCAATAATTATCAATATAACCTAAGTAGGATCATATAACATAAGTACAAGACAAATAAAAATGTCTCCTAGGTTTAATAACATGGTACTAAGGTAGATTAATTGTATAATAACCCCCCATAATCCTAAATTAGTACAACTTATACCAAATGTTTATTGAGACCTTGGCAACTAAGGTTCAAGTCACCTCTTACAAAAAATTTATTTTATTTGTCCATGTAAAATAAGGAAAGAGGAAAAAACTCATGGGGAAAATACTCCCTCAAGAATGGAAATGATAGAGATGATCAAAAATCTCATCATAAGGTCCTCTTCTTCACTTGAATGAGCTAAGAGAACAACTTATTGGTGATGGACTTAGTGAAGATGTTGTGGATGTCATGATCATGCATCAATGCATCAATGTGTTGTAGACAAAGAGCATGAGGAGAAGCCCGTTGATGCTCATCATTTGTTTATGGAGGAGAATCATAAGAATGTATTTTTCTGAAAGAATACTCTGATACAGAATCATAATCAATCATGGAAAATATATCTCGGTAAACTCTTTCCCAAATAACATCAAAAGATTCAACAAAATATTCCTCATTTGTAGTTGCCATATCATGAATAAAACCATGAATCTTCTTCCCTTGATGAATCACCTTCATAAATCTATAAAAAATATCATGAGTCTCTGAAATATTAGAATATATTTCATATACAGCAGAAAATATCAGAGGTATGGTGTCTCCATGAGCAAATGGGTCCATAGTGGGAGAAGAGTGAGCAACTAGATCACACTGACAGTTGAGTGAACCTGGAGGGTCTGGAGATTTGAAGCTTGAATCATGGGTGGTGAGATCAAGTCCATAAATATGGAAGAATGTTCCCATGAAGTCCAATTCCATGACTATCTGACCAGTGAATGACATACAAGACATAAAAGCAACATACACAAGTGACATAGCATTGTAAACTAGGCAATTTTGATATTTTCCAACTAGTGAACTTGAGGGTTGTCGGGTATTTTGGGAATAAAATGGTTGGGGAAATGAGTCTATGAATTTCATAGGCTGTATATAATCCTATATATCACCTTTATAATCATAATAGGAAGGATCTGAATGAAGTGGGAAAGATATTTTAGAAGACACATCGGGAACTAGTAGAAAATGACTAGTTTCTGGAGGAAACTTTGGTGAACTGTTTAGGGTTTCTTCGAAGGAAGGGATGGAGGTTTCAGATTCTGATATATCAGAATGTAAATCAGAAACATAGACATATGAAATAGTTATATGAGAAATTGTTTTCTCCCATACGCATAAGTCATGCACAGGCTTACCATCTTCTTGCAAAATATGGAACACCGATATTTTTCTCCTCAAGGATCATGGTCATGATGCCCATTTCTTTTTTGAATAAATACCTTTCATGATGTGAAAATATGCAATAACCACATGTGGGTCTCTTTATCTTGTTATTCATCCTCCTGTATTTCGAATCCTCATCAGTTGAACTGGAGCTTTCTATATCTAAATGTTTCTTCTCCTTGTCTCTTTGTTGCTTCAAATCCTTGACTTTCTTCTTTCCTTTGGATTGATTTGACACACCAGTAGAAAGAGATTGATCCTTGTTGTATTTTATGGTATCCATTTGCACTAACTTTCCTTGCTCTTGAGTTAATGACTCCATGAAGTCTTCCAGCGCATGAATCCTCCAATTTTTAGCTGCGAGCTTTCTTGAGTGGAATGTTGAAACAAACATAGAATACTCAAGCCCTAGCTTATAAAATATATACAAGATAAGTTGATCATATTTATTATCTATGACACACTATTTTAGCTGAAGCACTAGTGCTTTGAAATTGGTGAAGAAGTCTTGGATTGTCTCATAGTGAGTTGGACTCAATGAGATTAGCTCATTTTTGAGCTAATAGCCTCTCATCTCATATGTATTCACAAATAGTGACTCAAGCTTGATCCAAATCATTGGGTGTGTCAAGAATATCTACATGGAAGAGAATATCTCTTGAAGTGCTAAGACAAAGCATACCAAATGCCTCATTTTGTTGAAGTACTTTGCTTTCTCCAAAATAGAGTTGGACTTGGTATCAGTCCCCATAGTGACTCTATATAGGCCTTTCGACCTCAGTTGGATCACCATTTCATCCTTCCATTCAAAATATTTGAATGGGGTCAGCAATACATGAGTCTACTCCATTCTTTTTTCATACTGTGTGACATAAACATTATTGTACCTGCAATGCAAACACTAAAATTTTCTAGAAAATTTCCTAAACAACAACTCAAACACTCTTAGTTTTGATTTCCATCTCCATAAAGATTTGATACCATGTGATAATTTCTTCAGAATGAGATATAGGATATAGATCAATATTCACAATCTAAGTTATTCACAAAATATGCAAGAGAACAACAAAACAGAACAAACTAACACACATAGATGGTGCCAATAAATGATATTTCTATTAGTGTACAAATTAAAGATATGTATGGTACATTCTTATAATACAATGGGGAAAATTCATGATCCCTTGGAGGCCATCTAGACACATACAAGTGTTAGGCTAGGATTTGACCGCTAAACTCGCCTAGGTTGGCCAAAAGGATCCAAAACCATACCGAATAGTCATGAATGCAAGTGTGAACGTGTATGGAGGCATGATGGAACATAAATGAAGACATTCTAGGCATGGGTGAAAACATGTGTGATTGGGAGAGTCTCTAGCAGACAATAAAATCCCAAGAGGACCACAAAACAACTACATTCACACACTAGCACCCCTTGTCAAACATAATCCCTGAATTAAGGGATAAGGAGTGGTATGTAATCAATGAGGGCACCTGGGTTGATAGAATGATCAAACTAGAGCACCTCAACTGTCAAGATGATCAAAGTGGAGTGCCTCAACTGTGAGTTAATGAGTCAAAAATCACCGAATAGACCAATATTGATCAGTATAACCTAAGTATGATCATATAACATAAGTACAAGACAAATGAAAATGCCTCCTAGCTTTAATACCATGGTACGAAGGTAGATTAATGATCTAACAGAGAGAGACATATCTGCTTGGAGAAGGATCACCTGTTTAGGGTCTTGTCTTTGTACTTTTAATACATATATATAGAGAGAGAGAGAGAGAGAGAGAGAGAGGAAGTTTTTCTAGGTTTTCTTCCCCATGAGGGTCTCCCAGGATAAATATCTATGTTCTTGTGTGTGGTTGTGCTTGTCTATAATTCAGTGATACTTTTGCATATGGTTATGATGTTATGATTATAAATGTTATTATATCTTGTATAACCATTAAAAACTTAACAGGTGTAACTATTTAGGTATTTAATATCATTTTTATATTTTTTATACATTTCATATTATGTCATTATTTGTTGTTGGAATGTATATCACTTCATTTGTAGCTCGTTTGGTTTACTTTGTGCTCCTTGTAAGGATAGTTTAGGATAATGTAGGACTGCATCATAAGTTAGGGAACTCTACATTTCATTTATTAATTAAAACCCTAAATTGTGTATCAATTTGCAACCGGTATAAGCCTCAACTAGTGAATGATATCTACACCAGAGTCCATATGAATTCCCTACTTCAAACTGTTAGAAATCTAGTTGAGATTTATTATCAGGAAGAACCCCTAATGTTGACGCAAAGATTAAAATAGGCTTCGATGACTCCTTAATTATTTTCCTGAGTGCAAAAAGAAAATTTAGAAGGAAATATGGCAACCATTTTCTCAAAATTATGTGTTCATTGCACTACGGTAACGATGTCTTTTGTAAGAGGTTTTGATGGGGGCAAGTTTCAACTCGAAGATATTGAGTTCAAGGTTGCACATTAGTCCATTGTAAAGGAAAAAAACCTTCCTCGTGACGAAGAATGATGGTTTAAAAACCAACCTCTAGAAAAGGAGGTATGGATGCATTTTCTGGTGGAGACCTGTAGAAACCCAGACTGGTTGAAGTGTTTTACAAGATCTTGTTAAAAAAATAAATAAAAATATATTATGGTAATTCTTCAAAAATATATTTCTTATGATGGGATATATTTATTTTCCTTCCTTTATCACATCCGTCTATTGGGATAGTTTATAGGGTAGAGGTTAAACTTACCTCACTTATTGTTGAAATCAGTGGTGAAAATGGTGAATGTAGCAAAAATGAGGATGAGTAATGTGGAAATAAATATTTATCAATACGGTCTCATCAAGTTTTTAGTGTTAGCATAATGAAATAAAAGGAAAGAGCATTGGGATAGATTTTTTGCACGAAATCAATTCATATAAGACTCTGAAAAATGTGGGATTGCAAAGAAAAAAGAGTAAGTTTGAATCTCTAGTGTAACTTTAAGAAATAACTAAGACAAGAGAATACCATGAAGCCAAGAATGAAATGGAAGAGAAGCATTAGGATGAGGTCTAAAAAAAACAAGAAAATAATGTATAGGTTGAAAATGATCCTACATGTTATCTCCCAAATAAATTTATTTTTATCATTAGAGGAAGTTTGAAGTCAAAATGGGCCTCCTAAAATGAATTAATAAAATAATAGTTAAAATAATAAAATAATATTTATTAATTTTGGAGGAAGAAAAGAAAAAAACTACTTTTTTGTTTGTATTTTTGACATATCTCCCTGTGTTTTTACTCAAATTTCGATCGAGAGAGCTCGTTGGATGCGGAATTAAATTCCGCATCCAACGAGTACCCACTCGGCATACTTTTAATGGATCCCACTACCCCAAAAATGAGAAATACCTGAAAAAATGGAATGATGACATCATCATTCCATTTTTTCAGGTATTTCTCGTTTTTGGGGTAGTGGGATCCGTCAAAAGTATGCCGAATGGGTACTCGTTGGATGCGGAATTAAATTCCTCATCCAACGAGCTCTCCCAATCGAAATTTGAGTAAAAACACAGGGAGATATGTCAAAAATACAAACAAAAAAAGTAGTTTTTTTATGATAGCTATCCCCAAATTTATATTAAAAAAGTATTTAAGACCTATATGGTATTTCAAATTTAAATCAATTTCATTGGCTAAAACATGATGACATGGAATTTGAATAAAAGTTAAAAGGCCCATTTTGAGTTGAAATTTCCTCTAATGTTAGTTCACACAAAATAATTCATTTCGATAGTATGAAGGATATGAAGGTCATTGACAAATTTGAAAGCCTCTATTTTTTATTTGGATGAAAATTTCACAAGTGTAGCTTTCGGTGGCTTGGGCGAGGATCAGAACATCTCATTAGCCACTGAAAGATGGAAGATAAATAGCAAGTGGAAGACCCCATCAGCAGATAGACATATTGCTGAAACTTTTTGAACACCATCGGAGGTTGTAAAGGCTAACAATAGGCGAGCTAGTTCCCAAAGTCACTGCAACAGCGGGAAGCAAACTGACTACGGCTTCCATTCGATGAAAATAAACATTCTGATAGCGCGACAATAGAATAAATTCATCAACGGTCAGAAGAACTAAGAACAACGAAGAGGCAAGCTAGTTCACTAAAGGGCCGCAATGGCGGAAGAAAAACTTACTACGGGTTCCAAAAAAATATAGACTCATCGGCGATAGGAGGTTCTAAAGACTAACCGTCGGCGAATTAGTCCTCTGAGGAGTCGCAACTACGGAAGAAATATCAACTACAGGGTCCACGAACAAATGAAAAATTCGGTGTCGGAACTTGAAAACACTAACCGTCGACGAGATATTCCACTAAAGAGCCACAACTACGGAAGAAAGACTTACTACGAGTTCTGTAACAATACAAAATCATCGCCGATCGGAGGAACTAAAGACTAATGATCAGCGAGCTAGTTCCCAAAGGCGCCGCAATGACAGGAGAAACATAGAATACAGATTTCGATCAGTCAAAATGACCTCCGATAGCGCATAACAAAAAATCATCACCGATCGAAGGAACTAAAGACAACGTAGCAACGGGTTAAAGCTGAAAATTTCCATAGTGTCGGTGTCGGAACTTGAACACATTAGCCATCGGAGAAATGGTCTACTAAGGAGCCAAAACTGCAAAAGAAAAACAAATGAGGCCTCCGATAAATTAAACAAGCAAAATCACTAGCCATTGGCAAGATAGTTCAATGGGGAGCTGCAACGACAAGAAACAAAGGAATACGAACCGACGAAGTTCACAACATTCCGATAGCGCAACAAATAAAATATCATCAACGATCGAAAGACATACAGGCTAACCATCACCGAGTTAGCCCACAAAGGAGTAAACTACGGAAACAATGGGACTTGGACCACTGAAACTGCGGTAAGCATTCAGACTTGAGGCGTCAATGAAATAGAAGACAAAGCTTCCAATCGGTGACAAGGTAAAATTTCTGGCAGGACAAACAAGGAGATTTGGAGCACCGAAAATGCAGAAACATTGAGATTCGGAGCACTGATGAGCTAAAGGAAACAACGTCTGATCAGCGACCATGGCAACAAGATAGAGGAAAATACAGGGGATTAAATGAGAAAAAACACTTCAGTTAAACGCCGATACATTGGCTGTAGGTGGAAATTTCATAGTAAACCAACAGTGGGAATGATCAGCGACCACTTCAATCATTAAAGGACCACTCAGTGAACTAGATCTTCACAGTAGATAAACAAATAGTTAGCAAGGGTTTGAAGCCCTAATCGGGAAAAACTATCACTTTCAATTATTTTTTGTGTAAACAAGTCTGATTTTCAGGATCTGTAAATTTTGTAAAAGGCTATAAAGCCCATGATTATTTTTATGAATAAAGGCTCAACTCTGGGGATTTATGAGCCTGTTCCATTATCAAGCGTCTCATCTAATTTATTCTAAGTATAAGTTCTTTTGTTGTGATTTGTTCATCCATCTCTTTCTTTACTGTGTTTATTTCCTGAATGTGCATTCAGGTAATACTCATATTTATTAAAGGGTCGATAGCTATCATCCTATTGGTTATTTAGTGATATTTGATTTATAAACACCATCTTCAGCAGGATTTAGCCATTTATATGCATGTGTTATGTGTGTAATTCTACCATCCTGGTGAGTTCTCCATCCCTGCACCTTTTTGTCAAACTACTGAACAAGTTGTAACTAAAAGCCTTGTGATTGAGTGAGCGTCATGCATGTCTTGAGAGTGAGAGGTTATATAGGTTATCTAGCTTGGTCCAATTCAGAAAAACCCTAAAAACAATTTAAGTTACCAGGCATCCTTGAGCTACAACCTAGAGGAGTTTCCTGGAGTGATAACAAAGTGGCACCATTGTCGGGGAGAGGAGATTGAAGCTCAACTTCCCTGGGAGATGACATTAATCCATGCTTTGATGATAGACAATGCTTGGAAATTATTATGGTTGTAATCATATATTTGGCAACTCCATTGATGTAAGGTGGCTTCAAGAATACCAAGTACCAGAGAAAACCGAAAGGGGCCACCAGCAACATCCGTTTCAGATCCAGAAGAAATTTTGAGGAAAGCTAGGGATTTACTAAGACAGACCAGCAGTGTTGCACAAACAACTACATCAGGTATTTCAAGAAATCTTTCTACATTATTTCTTCTGCTGAAGCTCTTAATTCCCAGGAATTTAAAAAAAATAGGGTTTAGGCATCTTCAAGCACTATTTCTTGTGAAGATCTCATCCTTGGTGACTCCATGAAAGATGAATTCAGTGGAGAATCCACAATATTAATAGTTCAAAAGTATTTTGCTGCTCTTTTGGCTCATAGGTTTGCACCTCTTGAATTCTCTTCCGTTCCTGGTTTCCCACATCCAATACTTGATATATCCAAATGGGGAGACTTTTTACCTGCCTTCAAGGAGGAGGAGGAAGACAATCTGCAGAACACTTCCTCAAGTTTCACAAATGCATGGATATATTATATCAGTAGCATGAAGACGTTCGTATGAAGATGTTCATGTATTCATTATATGGTGATGCTCGGTGGTGGTATTTTTCTTTGCCTCCTTCCAATATTTCATCATTGAAAGATTTTCATCGAGCATTCACTGAGCACTATAAAAGGTACTATTTAGATGAGTTTGCATTCAATAATTGTTGTGAAGAATATAAGTTGCATTCTCAAGATGAAAAGGTCAATAGAGGAGAATATCTCCCTCAAGAGCTACCTCATCTCTCTTATGATTTTCACAATGAGGTACTTTCCCATAAACATAAACTAGAAACGAATTACAAAGGAGTTGAAGGTTTTCCTACCATTGTTAAATCTGATTGTGGTGAATCTGAGGAATTGATTTCTTTAACTACACATGGAAATGATCAGCTTTCTGCTGGTCAAATTATCATTGAAATTAGTCAGGCTAGCTCGTAGTTTCCAGATTTGCAAATCAAGGAAAGTTGCAGTAACCAAGAGGAGCAAGATTTCCAGGGACTATCTAATCTCTAGCAAGAACATCAGGAAGATATTCCTTCTCCTTATGAACATGTGGCTTCAAATCATGACAAGGAACTAGGTAATATTTTTCCAGATCTGTTTCAAAATTTTATTGCTAATACTTCTATACAAGAGCCTTCATCTCTGTCATTAGGATCTTATCTTGATGCTCATATATCCAACAAATACAGTGATGAGGAAGAATATTTTAAAATTTGTGAAGACTTATTGTTTACGCAAAATTCATCTAGTTCCTCTTTTCAACAGAGAGATGATAAAAAAGGTGTGAATGCTGTGATAAATGCTTGTTACGAATCTTCTGCTCAAAACTCTAATACAGATCTTTTTAGTTTTGGTATATCCTACAAAGATATTATTGTGGAAGAGGAAATTGTTAGCTATGATAAGCCATCCTATCATCATGATGAATTCAGATTATGTGAAGAGGAGTAGAAAGATTCAGATCAATTGTTGAGCTTGCATTTTTATCAAACAAAGGTTGAGCAGTCCACATTCAACATTGACATTAGTGAAGGAAAGGATCAGCAACATAAAAAGGTATTTCCTATTGGTTTTTATGACCCTATTGCTGACTATCTGGAACTTATAAGCACCGTAGATATCAAAATTTTTTTGTTAGAATATGGCTCGTTTCGTCACCCTTCAAAACTACATTGCTGCATGCTAGGGTTTCATTTATTTTTTGGCTCAAGAACAGGGATAATTTCAGCAGATCAGCTTCTGACTTGGCCTCATTGGAAGCATGATGTCACATGATAAGAAGGATCTACTGATTAGAATTAGGAGTAGGAGTAGATAGGAAAATAAGCTTTTAATATGAGTAGCTAGGTCATTTTTAGTTGTTTTCATGAATAAGCAAAGCAGGCTACAGGCAGGGTGCAACGGATGAGTTATAGAAGACAAATGACTCCATGCCCAATGGAACACTAGAAGATAGCTTTAATTATTCTTTTTCAGGAAATGCATTTTGGTCTGGGGTTCTTGGGACCTCACAGGGAGGTTCCCATCCCCGAGTAGGAGCTAGATGTTATCTCCCAAATAAATTTATTTGTATTTAGTTCAGAAAAAATAATTCATTTCAATAGTATGAAGGATATGAAGGTCACTGACAAATTTGAAAGCCTTTGTTTTTTATTTGGATGAAAATTTCACAAGAGTAGCTTTCAGTGGATTGGGCAAGGATCAGAACATCTCATTAGCCACCGAAAGATGGAAAATAAATAGCAGGTGGAATACCCCATCGACATATAGACGTATTGCTGAAACTTTTTGAACACCATTGGAGCAGTTTTTAACATCCATCAAAGATTGTAAAGACTAACAATCGGCAAGCTAGTTCCCAAAGGCGCTGCAATGGTGGGAAGCAAACTGACTACAGATTCTGATTGATGACAAGAAACATTTTGATAACGCGACAATAGAAGAAATTCATCAACGGTCGAAAGAAATAAGAACAACGGAGTGGTAAGCTAGTTCACTAAGGGGCCGCAACGGCGGAAGAAAAACTTACTACGGGTTTTGAAACAATATAGACTCATCGGCGATCAGAGCTTATAAAGACTAACCATCGGCAAATTAGTCCTCTGAGGAGCCACAACTGTGGAAGAAAGATCAACTACGAGGTCCGCGAGCAAATGAAAACTTCAGCATTGGAACTTGAAAACACTAACCACCAGTGAGTTAGTCCACTAAAGAGCCGCAACTGTGGAAGAAAGACTTACTACGAGTTTCGAAACAATACAAAATCATCGTCGATCAGAGGAACTAAAAACTAACGATTGATGAGCTAGTTCCCAAAGGCGCCGCAATGACGGGAGAAATACAGACTACGGCTTTTGATCAGTCAAAATGGCCCCTGATAGCGCATAACAGAAAATCATTTCCGATCGAAGGAACTAAAGACAATGTAGCGGTGGGTTAAAGCTGAAAATTTCCATAGTGTCGGCGTCGAAACTTGAAGACACTATCCATCGGCGAAATAGTCTACTAAGGAGCTAAAACTGCGGAAGACAAATAGATAAGGCCTCCAATAAATTAAACAAGAAAAATCACTAGCCATCGGCAAGATAGTTCAATGGGGAGCCGTAACGGCGGGAAACAAAGGAATACGGACCTGCGAAGATCATAATATTCCGATAGCACAACATATAAAAGATCATCGATGATCGGAAGACATACAGACTAACCATCGCCGAGTTATCCAACAAAGGAGTAAACTACGGAAATAGTGGGACTTGGAGCGCCGAAACTTCGACAAGCATTCAAACTTGAGGCGCCAATGAAACAAAAGACAAAGCTTCCGATCGATGACAAAGTAAAAATCTGGCGGGGTAAACAAGGAGATTTGGAGTGCTGAAAATGTGGAAACATTGAGATTCAGAGCACCGATGAGCTAAAGGAAACAGCGTCTGATCAGCGACTTTGTTGATAAGATAGAGGAAAATACAGGGGATTAAACAAGAAAAATCACTTCAGTTAAACACCAATACACTGGCTGTAGGCAGCAATTTCATAGTAAACCAGCAGTGGGAATGATCAGCGACCACTTCAATCATTAAAGGACCGCTCAGTGAACTAGATCTTCATAGTAGATAAACAAATAGTTAGCAAGGGTTTGAAGCCCTAATTGGGAAAACCTATCACTTTCAATTATTTTTTGTGTAAACAGGTCTGATTTTCAAGATCTGTAAATTTTGTAAAAGGATATAAAGCCCATGATTATTTTATGAATAAAGGTTCGACTCTAGGGATTTATGAGCCTATTCCATTATCAAGCATCTCATCTGGTTTATTCTAAGTATAAGCTCTTTTGTTGTTATTTGTTCAGCCATCTGTTTTTTTACTGTGTTTATTGCCTGAATGTGCATTTAGGTAATTCTCAGATTTATTAAAGGGCCGATAGCTGTCATCCTATTGGTTGTTTAGTGATATTTTATTTATAAACACCATCCTCAGTGAGGTTTAGCCATTTATATGCATGTGTTATGTGTGTAAGTCTGCCATCCTGGTGAGTTCTCCATCCCTGCACCTTTTTGTCAAACTACTGAACAAGTTGTATCTAAAATCCTTGTGATTGAGTGAGCTTCATGCATGTCTTGAGAGTGAGAGGTTATATAGGTTATCCAACTTGATCCAATTAAGAAAAACCCTAAAAATAGTTTAAGTTACCAGGCATCCTCGAGCTACAACCTAGAGGAGTTTCCTGGAGTGATAACCCTACAACTTCTCAAGAGAAACCTAAGAAAAACAAGAAAAGTGATAATGACCTATAAATAATCTTGTTCTATGTGAAGCAAACAAAGAGTAAATGATGAGTAAGAAAATATAAGAAGATTCTAATACCTCCACTTAGGAAAAGAATAAGCAGTAGTATTGCAGGAAAAAATGGTAAAATAAGCCAATCCAACTACCAAGGAACAAGGGTATTACATAAGAATTAAAAATATTCCTTTATAAAATATAATTGAAGTGAGTTTTGAAAACCCCACTAAGAAGAAGAGAACTATATCTTCTCTAGTTATCATAAAAACTAAGGATGAACTAGAAGAGTTATATCAAATGCATGACAACCCTAATTCTTGGGAATCTATAAAAGAAAATCAATTTGGCCTTTGTCCTCCTAGAATTGAAGGATTAGAAAATGCACAAGTTGAAGAGAATCCAAGTGTTAGCAATGTAAAGTAATATGAAGGAAGCAAGGAGGTTAGGAAACTAAAATTAAATATTAAGGAGTTGACTATGCTACAAAGGCATATCAATATAGAGAATTCCCGATTGAGGGACTCTAGTGCTCAATTTCAGGAAGAATTCAAGAGGTTGAAGGGTGAGAATTAAAATTCATTTAATATGGCAAAGAAATAGTACAAGAGAGCTAAGAATGTATATTTAAAGAATATAAAACTTCAGGTGGAATGAAGGGAGTATTAGACTCACTCCAAGTTGTATTTGTTGGTACATGTATCCACTCAAGGCTAATACATTCACATCATTGCAACAAAGGGGACCCACAATTTTGTAATTAGAGTATGATGATATTCTTTCTTAATGCAGGAGGATATGTAAATTCTTAGGATTAGGAGAGATTTAGAGTACAAAATATCACCCCTGTAAATCATGGGACTATATATGGACTACTGTTTTTTACTATTTCCCCCGTAAATCATGTTATTATATCACCTATAATATCCTAATCCTCCATGTCTTTCCTATGAAATGCCACATTAATAAGAAGGTACAAAATACTACCTATAGTCATAATATCTTCATTTATTTTCGATAAAATTTAATGTTAAATTATTTTGGTTCATGAAGTTACATGGTCACATCCTACAATAGATCCAGACAACCATTGATCACTTTTGGTAACACCACTGTTATTTCTAGTAACGCCTATAATTTTGGTAATGGCCTTGTTATTGGGAATGATTCTAATAATCATGAAGTGAAAGGGAAATATGGATCCTATAGAGAATCATGAGTAGATGGTCTCATGTCATCCAAATCATCCACGGTTTTCATCGGGAGATCATTAATTTGATGTTTTGGTCTTATCCACCATTCGTGTAGCAGGAATAACAAATAATTATTTCATGAATGTCATCATCAAATCCTATGATGATGATAGATATTTATTTTTTCTATGTTTTTCCAACATATATATGTTAATGTAACATATTATTCCAAAGTTGGTATCGATGTAATTCCGCATTGTGATGTGGCAACACTATTCTTGCAACCATCTTGTAACACATTCCTACAGTTTTATTCCTATAACATGCCATATGTATAATGTAAAATGTATAAATTACTATTGATATACTAATGATAGGTTAAGTGATATACTCAAAGATAATATGGGTAAAAATATCCAGACTTTTATACTATGTTTTATCATTAATAGAAGCATGTTTTGATTCATCCGTAATTAGTGTCTCTAAGTTTATATTAGAAATAGTGGGTGAGTTTTTGAGTGGAGGAAAGTCCCCTTTCAGATTAGAAACTCCACCCCAGTGTACTTGTTTTATTTACACTATGGTGTGTATGAGTGTTGTTTACTTCTTATGTAGTAGTATGTTTTGATTCTTTTAAATGCAACAACTCTGTGTTATTACAAGTTTTCATAATCTCTTATTTAATTCCCGTAATATTACAAGTTTATTAATACTTTACTATAGTATATCATTTTGATGATTTAATATAGATTTTATTTCCAATAGCTATAGAAATTATATTAAAATGTTGAGGTGATTTAATTATACTTTATTCCATCAAATTTTGAGTCAATATTAGCTAAATAAGGGACTTGCAGAGTATTATTATACACCTAGGTGCTAAAATGAACTTATAGTGATACAGTCCATAAATGGCTATTATTGTTATCATGAATGCATGATTGTAGTTGTTAATTTCATTTACAAAGGTGTCTTTTAAGCATTTATTAAATCTATTAAGAGGTGGGAATCTTGGAGTACTGTTAGTCATAACAAAAATAGATCCTCACCAACCT
This sequence comes from Pseudotsuga menziesii, assembly GCA_001517045.1. NCBI lineage: Eukaryota > Viridiplantae > Streptophyta > Pinopsida > Pinales > Pinaceae > Pseudotsuga > Pseudotsuga menziesii. Next base: position 172,922 of record LPNX010290755.1, read on the forward strand.
CACACGTGCATTCAATGATTGGGTAAAATAGTAAAAAATCAAGTAACTGGCTCATTTAAAGCACATGAAATCAAATGGACGAGTTATAATGTTAACATTTGGCAATAGAGGAGTTAATCTCCCATATGCCCATATTTCCTCTTCCCCTCTAGTTGAATCATATCCCCTATGGCTATCTTTACACAACCATCTTGGACCATTCTATTATTTTCCAACATAATATTTACATAGCATTTGAATTGGCATGATAATCCAATCACATTTTCCATAATTAAATACTTTCAGCATACATGCCTAGACATTCACTAGTCGGGCCTTGGCCTTGAACTCTGCACTAGGAATCCATATTAGCATATTTACATCATTTAAATGTTTGGTTTCATTTATTACAAGTCAAATCCAGTGGTATTAGAATCCACTCCCCTTGAAAGAACAACATTCTCAATATTTTCTCAAAATAAAAATAAAAAAATGTATATGAACCTCTCATGGAATCCTTCAACTCCCATGTAGCCTCGTTAGGACCAAATTACTTCCATTACAACTGTTATCATTGAGAATGTTTTCGAGGTTATCATCCTAAAAAAATTAAAGTTTCACTGTACGTAATTTTTGTTGAATCCCTTGACAACCTAGTAGAAATATTTCTAAATTCAGCGGGTGCTTACAGCAATGAATTGAGAAGAGGTGTGATGACCATAAGTTGAGAGTGATCGGTCAAAGCATAAGCAACCACACCCCTAAGAGAATAAGCATAAAGATAAGGGAAGATACTAGGCGCTAAAGGACAAGGATGATACATTTTGAGAGGGAATATCATTATTATATCTAAGAAGTCTGATGGTTGAGACCAAAAGAACCTGATCGAAGTGCAAGATAAATAGGAAAAGTGATCAAGATAATCTCAAAAGGACCCCACATATCAACAAGTGACAATTATAGTGCGATGTGAAGTTGCAAACCGGTTAAAATGCATCAATGAGATGTTGGCCCAAAACCACAAAGGACATGTGGAGTGTTTTGATTGATAATGGATCGATCAATCCCTTTCCAATACCTCCACGCTCATGGGCCATTATTTCCGGAGTTAGCTTTCCACCCGACCATTTGCACCAATCGGACGACCAGCAATGTGTGATGTGAAAGCTCACGTAAGCCAAGTCATCTGATTGGTGCAAATGATCAAATGAAAAGCTAACTACATTATTTCATAGATCCCTTTCCAATACCTCCACGCTCATGGGCCATTATTTCCTATATGAAACTAGGGTGATTTATGCTTAAAAAAATTACAAGGCATCAACACATGCAAAGGGGATACACGGTGGCATCCACATCAACCAACCAGAGTTGGAACATGCCAGGTGGGGCTCACTTTCACTATTTAACGTTATCATTCAGACCAAATGAAATTATTCCAAGTGTCTAAATTCAAAGGTTTGTACCATTAAAGGGGGAAAGGTATAATTTCTATGTTATTTTTCCTTTGTCTAGAAGAAAAGGACACTCACCCATCATACATTGTACTTGTCCAATTAACACTATTGACCGGCAGTACCAACACACCTATAATATTTTACACTCTACGTATTTATTGTGTCTAAAACCTATCAATTTGTTTTTACCATGAGATAAAATAATAAATAAGAACTTTTACCCTTTGGTCAACCTTGTAAACCTTTTTTTAAACTTTCCAATTCACCTGAATGGCCTTTTCATCCAAAGCTAATCCACTTACGACTATATTCTCAAGTGGTGAGTGTTAGCACTAGTTATTTTTGCGCGAGTGGTGTTGTCGCATTATGAATTTCAAATATTGTGTTGGTGGTTGGCTAACTTTGAGGCTTGAGTCATTTGATAAATCAAGGAGAAAGTTTTCCAGGTTTTATAAGAAGAATAGGTTTGAAGATTTTTTGGGTATAAGAAAGAAAATTTTTATTAGACAAAAAATTTATTTAAAAAAAAATATAAAGATTACTTAAAGTTTATATTATAAAGGAAGATGTTTATATTTTTATAAAGACAAGATTTTTTTTTATAAAAATATTAACAAAGGATTTTATAGGCCTAAGACCAATCTCCAAGTCACTATATGGAATGGCTATATATTGTATGGAGAGGAGCCGACGAGAGATATCGTGTTTCCTTTGTTCCTTGATATATATTGAAGCCATCAACACTTATGAACTACTTTTAAAATTTATCATCCTTTGCACTTGGGATAAAGGCAAGTTTGAAATCACAACACCAGCAGTCACGGCATTATGAGCAATAACAGGTATTATGAGATAAATATTGTACTCGCTTAATGCCGGCGATATTATTCATGCCCTGTTCTTTAGCCCTAACAGGTATTGGCTCTACGCTTCCATGAAGAAATGTGTGAAGATCTGGGATCTGGAAAGTAAGAGCATTGTGGTCAACCTCCGACATGATTTTATCCCCAATAAGAAATCCCAAATCCCAGATACCTTATTGTACTAGTTTGAGTTTGAATGCAAATGGAAGCACATTGTTTTCTGGCTACACGGATGGAACGATCAAGGTTCGGGAAATTTGACACATTTAATTTTTGTAGGCAATGGTATATTGGTGGGTCCAACGTTCCAATCTAGCCAATGTGGTTCTTAATTTGAAAAGTTGGAAGAATTGATTATCGAACTTGCAAAAATTTTCAAACTTGAGCATTGTGGTAGACAGTGATGCGTTGCTGAAACGGGAAATGGTTACATCAATAGGAGCATTGAGGATTATAAATAATGTTGTCTTGCTGGCCATCTTGGTTTTCTTTGCTCTTATATCTGGTTGCCACATAAAGGTCCTTGAAATTATTCCAGATCATGGAAAACTGGTGAGTGCTTCATCTGTTTTGAAAATATCGTAACATTTGGACAGAGATGCTATTGGTTTTGGAGCTGGGTTCAATGTCAAAGAATCAGTTGAATAATGGATTTGTTCATTACGAAACCGGTTGAGAAGTCATCAGAGCTTCTTACATCAGAGACTGTTGATTCTCATGCAAACAATGTGCCACCTGCTCCATATCAGTTGTTCAATCACCAGAAAACTATGCATGAAGTCTTTCATGGAGGAATGGTTGCTGATGTGATACCAGTAAGTTTCTTCCCATGAGTTTTGGTTGAGACATAGAGATCGTTTATGCAGTGAAGGTGGAAATGGGGCTCCAAAGGTCACGAAGGATGGTCATCACCAACATAAGCACGGATCAATGGTGTAAATTGATAGCATACCACATCCAATGGCTAAGAACCATTTCGTTGGATAAATTGCAGACAAATTAACGTGTAATCAGCTCAGCGTAATTGGGTAGATCCTTCAATTTTTAATGGTGCAGATGTGAAGATGGAGGAGATCTACAGTGGATATGGATTTCACTACATCAACATGCAACATGCGAGGAGAAATAAATTTTCAATATTTGCAAAATTTACATGCTCGTGGTTAAATCCAAGACATGAGTCCACACAACATGGTATGACCAAATTGATCAGCAAATGGTGAAAAGTCCACGAGTACAAAGTGTTGTTGGTTTAATATTCCAAAACTCAACCAAATTTTATACAGTGGGCAGGTGAAGACACGTGTTGGGTTTATCAGGTGAAGACACGTGTTGGGTTTATCAAATGGATCAACAGCTATAATTTATTCTGCTAGGAGAAAGTGGTTTGAAGTTAATATCTATGGGTTGAGTGGAATTTTCATGTCGATTCCCTACATCATATCAAAGGTGATGAAGACTCCATGTCATGACCTATCATAATCTCTTCTTCTCTAATTGCAAGACATGATGAAAATGAATCTTTTTTATACTATATAAACCCTTTGGTATATTCTGGAAAGGTGATGCAAAAGATTTAAACTATCTCATGAGTAGGTAATTACCAATGGTGATGAACGATTTAGATGCCCTGAGATATTCCTCGAGTTTTCTCTAATTGGGATGGAAAACTCATCTGAAATGAAGTTGATATTGTATCTGAGCGAGGTAGTTGGGATTCAGAGGAAGAACATTTACATCTCTACTACACAAAACGTGGAGGTTGAAGCGACATGGTGCACATTGGTGTCTCAAAAACATAACTTATAACCAAGTTTATTGCAAGCACTGCAGTAAAAAAAATGAAATACAAAGTGGCGGCCATGATTCACATAAAAGCAACAAAACAAGTTTTTTCCCTCAAAATGATTGTCTTAGTCATTAGCTTCAAAGACCTGTTTCCGCCAAATGAAGAGGGGTTTTCAAAAACGAAAATAGGATTGTCTCATAACAGGCTGGTCTACAATAACCTCTTTCATCTTTTGCACAAGTGTTACGGTTTGAGAGAATTGAAGGGATCTTCATAGTGTATTTTTCCAGAAATTAAAAATCCTGTCTGAGCCATTAATTTCAAATGTAGTTTCCAAGCAGCTTGAGGGGAATATGAAAAATTAAAGACATGGGTTATGTTGGGGACAGATGGAGTCACAAAAATATCTCTTAGAATTTACACAGAAGTCACCCTTTTAGATATGAAGGTGGGGTTGTGAAGCCTATTTTTCAGCAATCGGCCTCCTGAAAGGGAGGAAATAAGTTGTAACTGTATCTATTTTGAGAATGTAGTTAGATTTCAAATTTAAGACTAAGTAGAGGTAGTGTTATCTATAAAAATAGATGCATTTGATAGATTTAGGGTTGTATTTTCAAGAGCAAAAAGGCTCTTCATTGTAATAGGTTTCAATTTTCTGAAAATGAATAAAATTGCAGAGATGGAATGTTGAAGGTTTTCTATGGCAGATATTCTTGTGCCATCGCTTTCTTTAGTAAATGATATTCCATTTTATTGTATTTCCAGTTATCATTCCATTTTGTACTTGATTTCATGCTTGAACATCAGTTTTATGGGATAGAATTCATCTTGCATGCTCTAGGTTCACTGCTACAAGCATTTTTTAAACAATTTCTTCTAAAGTTTCATATAATTCACCCTAGCTAGGTGCTCTATTTGATTGGAAAAATATTTTTTTCTGCTAATCTACCTTCCAATTCCTCAAGACTTAGGAAATGGTGTCTACCCTGCCTCTATCCATGATCCTTTCAAACCCCAACCTCTTGCAACCTAACTCAGATCTGTTTGTTGACTCCATTGCCCAATTGTCTTCTCCATGACTGTCTTACCAAATATTTTTTAAAACAAATTATCCTATTAGAAATCTGACCTTCTAAGTGTTTTGATTGAACATCATGAGTAAGAAGGATTTGTAAATATTGAGAGATCCCTCTCTGATTGTATTAGGTTAGAATGCAATCTAAAGTGGTCATGTGGTTACCTCGGGATCTACCTTTCATAGCCTGGGTATATTCTGAGTGCTAACATATTGGCACCGTTGTAGAGGATGAGAGTTCAAATATTCCCTGGGTATGAACATTAGATTTTCATATTTGATTATTGATGGTGAACAATGGTCAAACATCAAAAAGTTTGTGCATCTTTCATGTGGCAACTACATCTTCAAGAATCCAAATTCCAGTGACTCCACTAGTGGCATGATCCATAATCAAGTTTTCAAAGAGATATGGTAGACTCTACTGTGGAAATGAGCTCATTTTAAAGACATGGAATGGCATGATGAAATGATAAGGTACTCAAGTTTCAGTTTTCTCCAAGACATCTTATCATTTCTTGTAAATTTTTCCCTATCCTTTCCTAAGTTTTTCAAAATATTTTTTCATTGTTTATTGCATTCAAACCAAAAACAGGGATTCACTCCTGTAGATCCCTCTTTTCAAATTGAAAATGTGTCTTCATTTTATACATATGATTCTGATCAAGACCTTTCATTTCAATCACATAACATTGATGATTAACCTAGTAAGCCTCATTATACCACAGTTGTTACTAAATCCTTTCCACATGATTCTTTTCCTTCCAAGATCCCAAACCGGTACAGACCACTTCATCTACCTCATGTCTTTCATGATTTTCCTACAAAACACTACGAATAGATTCCTAGGTTTGATGGAGAATACGAGAATGTTACAGTTGATAAACATCTTCAATCTTTTGATCATTTCGTTGACCTTTTTGAAGTAGAGCATGATGATGTTTGTATGAGGGATTTTTTCCAATATTTGCAAAGAGATGTAAGGAATAATTTAGGCACTTGCAGCCTGAATCCATCAATACATGGGAATAGTTTTCGGATATATTTTTTGAAGTTTTGGGGTAAAAGGAGGTCAATGGACTAAGTTCTTTCAGAATTCTATTCCATGAAGAAACCAGAGGGTGAAACCATGTCAAATTTAAATCGAAGGTTTGCAAGCTTTTATTATAGCATGTCAAAAGAAATTCAACCACTTTAAAGAGCTGCTAAACTATATTATGCATCTACTTTCCCTTCATAATTTTCCTTTCTTATTTTGGAGAGAAATTCAGTCACTTTGTAGCATATGTTTATTGATTGTTTGGAAGTTGAGGATAATCTTAGAATGTCTAAAAAAATTTCAAACCAAGATAGTGATAGTAAGATGGATAAGAAATTAGAGTTGGATGAGAATCATGGAAAATAATAATTTACTTTTCATTCCAATCCTTCTGTTGGTTAGCAGAAAGATGATTATCCCAGTGATGTACAAGAAGAGGGTTATACTAATTTGTTTTGTGAAGATTGCAATCAGCATGTTGAAAATTTTGTCATTGATGGTTTTAAAAAGGATATCAGTCCACCTAATATCATGAGTATGAGGATGATTGATTGGATAATGAACCTAAACAAATAGTTGAATATTTTGCAAGTTCTAGGCCAGTTAATGGAGAAAATGTGATTTCAATCCATGATAAAAATTCTGAAAATAGGGTGGATAGTAAGCACGATGAAGGTGATTGTTTGCCAATGTGTTTTTCTTCATTTGAATTGCTGAAAAAGAGATCTAAAGTCACTTATCAAAAATAGAAATATGAGATTATGGATGAATATATAAACTTTCTTGAAATGGATGATAAGCAAGAAGAGCAATCACACAATCAATCTCAGCATGTGAAAAAACCAGCAGTTTGTGATGAGGAATTGAATCATGAAGAAAATGAGGAGGGTTATAAATGGAATGTTACTATATGTTTTGAAAATTTAGAAATTTTATGTCAATAAAACCTTTGTTTGCTTGATTCTATTGAAAAAGTAGAATGATGCTTCTTTTGAAATACATGAGAAGAATCAAGTTATAAATTCAAAAATTTTGAATGAGGTTGTTGATGTTTTATTTGAAAATTGTCATGAACACATTCGTCAAGGTTATTTTGAAAAACAATTTGACATGGTACTAGATAAGTTACAGTTGGAGAAGCCTTGTCGTGGCAAACAGATGACAGATTATTTTGAAGTTTTTCATGGTTCTTATGATCCAGTGGCTAATTACATGGATAAAAATTTTAGTCAGGATGGTTGGTTATGTTTCTGCCAAAAAGATCGCATCTATCATCATTTATTTTTCACTATGGTTTCTAGTTTTAATTTTAAACAAGCATGATAAAGAATCAAAATTATTGGATAAATTGCTTGATTGGATTCATTGGAAAGCATACTTTACTTGATTGGGAATTTGTGCTCAGTAAAGTAGGGTAGGTAGGTGTGAATAAGCTTTACATGGAGAGCATTTCTTTCAATAGTTTTTCAATTTGATTTCAGTATGAGTTAAATTTAGTTTTAAGTTCAATTTAGTTTCAAGTTCAATTTGCAATTTACAGTTGATTTCAGTATTCAAAGGATGGATGGGTTATAGGTTATAGGTCAGAACATTTTGAGAATTTCAAAAAAGGTTGGGAGCAACCCAATGGATCTTGCACTTGGTCTACGAGGTTCTTTGCTACCTCAGAGGGAAGATAACATCCCCAATTGGAGCCAGCTGTTAGCACTACTTATTTTTGTGGGACTGGTGTTGTCGAATTTAAAATATTTCGTTTGTGGTTGGATAACTTTGAGGCTTGAGTCATTTGATAAATCATGGAGAATTTTTTTCCAGATTTTGCAAGAAGAATGAGATTGAATAGTTTTTGGGTAAAAGAAAGAAAATTTTTATATAGAACAAATATTTATTTAAAAAACAAATATAAAGGTGGCTTAAAGTTTATATTATAAAGGAAGGTGTTTATATTTTTATAAAGACAAGATTTTGTTTTATAAAAATATTAACAAAGGTTTTTATAAAAAGGTGGCTTAAAATTTATATTATAAAGGAAGGTGTTTATATTTTTATAAAGACAAAGATTTTGTTTTATAAAAATACAAAGGTTTTTATAAAAAGGTGGCTTAAAGTTTATATTATAAAAAAAGGTGTTTATATTTTTATAAAGACAAAGATTTTGTTTTATAAAAATACAAAGGTTTTTATAAAAAGGTGGCTTAAAGTTTATATTATAAAGGAAGGTGTTTATAATTTTATAAAGACAAAGATTTTGTTTTATAAAAATATTAACAAAGGTATTAACAAAGGCTTTTATAAAAATTATTGTTTTATAAAAATATTAAGAAAGGTTTTTTATTAAAATTATTGACCTAAAACCAATCTCAAAGTCACAATGTAGAATGGTTTTTATAAAAATGATTGTTTTATAAAAATATTAACAAAGGCTTTTATAAAAATTATTGTTTTATAAAAATATTAACAAAGGTTTTTTATAAAAATTATTGGCCTAAAACCAAAGACAAAGATTTTGTTTTATAAAAATATTAACATAGGTATTAACAAATGTTTTTATAAAAATTATTGTTTTATAAAAATATTAACAAAGGTATTAACAAAGGTTTTTTATAAAAATTATTGGCCTAAAACCAAAGACAAAGATTCTGTTTTATAAAAATATTAATAAAGGGATTTTGTTTCATAAAAATATTAATAAAGGTATTAACAAAGGTTTTTATAAAAATTATTGTTTTATAAAAATATTAACAAAGGTTTTTATAAAAATTATTGTTTTATAAAAATATTAACAAAGGTTTTTTATAATAAAAATTATTGTTTTATAAAAATATTAGCAAAGGTTTTTTATAATAAAAATTATTGTTTACAATGTGCCACTTTCTCCATATCAGTCGTTCAATCACCATAAAACTATTCATGAAGTCTTTGGCAGAGGAATGGTTGCCGATGTGATACCAGTAAGTTTCTTCCCATGAGTTTTGGTTGAGACATAGAGCTCGCTTATGAAGTGAAGGTGGAAATGATTCTCCAATGTCACGAAGGATGATCATCACCAACATATTCATGGATCAATGGTGTAAATTGATATCATATCGCATCCAATGGATGAGAACCATTTCATTGGATAAGTTACTGAGAAATTAACGTGTAAGCAGCTCAACGGAATTGGGTAGATCCTTCAATTTTTAATGGTGAAGATATGAATATGGAGGAGATCTACAGTGGAAATGGATTTATCTACATCAACATGCCAGGTGAAATAAATTTTTAAGATTTTCAAGATTTACATGCTTATGGTTAAATCCAAGACAAGCGTCCACACAGCATGGTTTGACCAAATTGATCTGCCCATGAAAAAATTTATGCTAGTACAAAGTGATGTTGGTTTAATATTCCAAAACTCAGCGAAATTTTATACAGTGGGAAGCTGAAGACACGTGTTGGGTTTATCAAATGGATCAACGACGGTAATTTATTTTTCTAGCAGAAAGTGGTTTGAAGTTAATATGCATGGCTGTGTGGAATTTTCATGCCGATTCTCTACCTCATCGCAAAGGTGATGAAGACTCTAAGTCATGACCTATCGGAATCTCTTTTCTACTTGCAATACATGACGAAAATGGTTCCTTTTTATACTATATAATCCCTTTGGCATATTATGGAAATGTGATGTAAAAGCTATAAACTATATGATGAGCAGATAATTACCATTGGTGAGGAACGATTTAGAGGCCCTGAGGTATTACTCCTGTTTTATCTAATTGGGATGGAAAAATCATCTAAAATGAAGTTGGTATTAGAAATGAGCGAGGCGGTTGGGATCCGTAGGAAGCATATTTACAGCTCTACCACGCAAAATGTGGAGCTTGAAGCGACATGATTCACATAAACACAATATTAGATATTTGTTGAAAAGCAACAAAATAAGTTTTTCCGTGGGAATCATTGTTTTAGTCATTAGCTTCAAAGACTTGTTTCCACCAAATGAAGAGGATTTTTCAGAAACCAAAAGAGGATTTTTATTAGAACAGGATGATGATCTACAGTAGTCTCTTTAATCTTTTACATAGGTGTTACGGTTTAGGAGAATTGAAGGGATCTTCACGATGTATTTTTCCAGATATTCAAAATCATTTTCGAGTCATTAATTTCAAATGTTGATTTCGAGCATCAAGAGGGGAATCTCAAAAAAGAGAGACATGGGTTTTGTTGGGGACAGATGGATTTACAAAAACCTCTCTCATAATTTACACAGATGTCACTCTTTGAGATATTCAAGTGGGGATTTGAAGCCTATTTTTCGGTAATCCTCCTCCTGAAAGGGAGGAAATCAGATATAACGATTTATATTTTGAGAATTTAGTTAGATTTAGAATTTAAGAATAATTAGAGGCAATGTTAGCTATAAAAAAATATGTATTTGATAAATTTAGGGTTGTATTTTTAAGAGCAGAGAGGCTTTTCATTGTAGTAGGTTTCAATTTTCTGAAAATGAATAAAATTGCAGAGATGGAATGTTGAAGGTTTTCTATGGCAGAGATTCTTGTGCCATCACGTTCTTCAGTAAGCGATCTTCCATGTGATTTTATTTACAGTTATCATTCCATTTTGTACTTTATTTCATTCTTGAAAATCAGTTTTATGGGATAGAATTCATCTTGCATGCTCTACATTCACTGTTACAAGCATTTTTAATGAATTTATTCTAAAGTTTCACATAATTCACCCTATCTAGGTGCTTTGTTTGATGGGCTGCATTCTTTTGTCTGCTAATCCACCTGCCAATGCCTCTATACTGAGGAAATGGTGTTCACTATGCCTCTATCCATGATCCTTTAAAACCCCAACCTCTTGCAACCTAATTCAGATCTGATTGTTGGCTCCATTTTCCAATGGTCTCCTCCATGTCTGTCTTACCAAATATTTTTAAAAACAAATTGTCCTATAAAAAATATGACCTTCTGAGTGTTTTGATTGAAGATCCTAAGTAAGAAGGATTTGTAAATATTGAGAGATCCCTCTCTGATTGTATTATGTTAGAATACAATCTAAAGTGGTTATGTGGTTACCTCATGATCTACCTTTCACAACCTTGGTACATATTGAGTGCTAACAGTGAGCATATTTACGACCAACCATGGAACCGATATTTTTGATAATGTGGCCACCTCGTATTACTTACTCACCACTATCATAGAGGCTCAAACCCAGGCCAGTTTCTACCAAGATCCTTTCCACTTGTGGGAAGTAAGTTTATCTAGGAACATATGTCCTCACTCTATGTATTTCCCTGAATTTTTCACCTGGTGCTCCATCTATTATTCACCCAATAAGAGAATTATAATTTCCTCATATTACACCAAACATCTATGCATGGTAAACGTTGATTCCATTAAGAAAATCCTTTGTTTTCTTGAATTATTGTCTCTACAATTCCTCCATGAACAAATTGTTTCCTTAACCTATCTATCATTAAAACCAATGGAAATAATCTACTCCTTATCCCAACTGCTAGAAATGGGAATGGAAATCCCTATTCCTCTTCACCTTATGATACATATCCTTAATTTGCACAATATTAGGAAATGACAATAATAACATTGTTGATGACACCATTTTAAGATTTATGCACTGCTTAACCCCTACCTTTGGGGTTATGACACCAAATTTTGATCTTTGTAGTTATAAGGCCCAATAAATTCAAGCCTAGTTAGAAGATATTCCAGCAATTGAACAACTCATATACCCTTCTTACTCATTCAATATGTTAACGTACTAGAAATATGATCGCTAAAAAGGATTGAATTTGAAAATTTGAGATGATAGTGGAAATCAATTGCCTGTGTACAAGTGGAAAGACCTAATTTTGATAAATCTGGGTATCCCAAACTAAATATAGTTTTTCAACAAAGTGATGGCCATTACTTACACCTTGATACATGGCACTTCACCTCCAAGGATGTTCCCAGAGAAACAAAATCTATAACAAATGAGCATTCTAATATGAATATTGGGGATTGGTTTATATATGAAAACTATATTGTTTTGAGAGTTTATGACTTTGAGGAGGATCCCTACAAGTTTACATATTTCCTCATACCAAGGGTTTTTCCCATGGAATACATAAGGAAAATGTTCATATATGATCAAATGCATTTCCTACATTTCAAGCATTAAAGAACCTTCTTATTTCATAAGGAGATGGGACTCTTCCAAGTAAAAAAATGAATTCCCTACAATATATGGAAGAGTTCCTAAAACAATTGAATTTGGAAAAAGAAGAGAAAGGATACTATGATACTCATCATATCATTTCCAAATTGAGAGTTGCAAACAGAAATATCCCCTACAATAATGTTCCAAAACCTAAGTGGAAGATGATTTCAATTTTGGAAAGTTGGGAACATGTAGTGGTAGTCTAGAACAAGGCACAAAAGCAATATACCACTTGTACATATAAAGGGAAATAGAGAGGGGATAAAGATATCCAAATAGACATGGAAATTGATGGGGATGAGTAGGGGTCCCAAAGTAAGAATCCAAAAAGAGAAGGAGTGGAGGCAGAGAAAGCATTGACAGGGAACGATGCTAGTGATGGAATTCCATGAGAGTTAGCCAAGATGTAGGAGCAAACACCAATTAGGAAACCTGTGTCTCCAATGACCTTCAGAAACTACCCCTCCATTGAGTTTTTATTACCTCAAAATATGTAGGCCTCACCCTTAGGAGCCTCTATATTAGTCAAAGCTAACCTCCAAAGAAGATACATGAATATAAGAGAAAAAGGCATAGATTTTGTCAAAGATATAAAAAAAGAAGAAAGTATGACCAGCAAAAAAACTAATTGTTCATAGTTGTAGACCAAAAAATGACACTTTAAGGATTTAAATTCTAGATCCAAAGGTACATATTCCCACAAAATTTAGAGATTGAAGGGAAAATGAGTATGAGGTATATTTCAAGAAATAAGGGAAGAGATACAAAACATATTTTTATAGACAAGCTAGTTACATGATATGTAAAGATGTAGTCCAATCTACTGCCACTGAGAAGAAGTTGAGATCATCCCTAAGAAGATTTGAGAAATTATTGAAGGAAGAAGGAGTTACTTTAGAAGATAAACAAGTCACCATAAAAGAGTTGGAAAACAAAAGTGTATCCTTGGGGATAGATCCAAGAAACATATCTCGTTAAAAATCCTTGTTGGTGCAAAAGGACAATGAGATTTCACATCTTAAAAAATAGTTAAACATTACTGGAGCACAACCAGTCCAAACTCCTTAACTAATGAAAGCATGGGAAAACATAACAAATATATGAGATCATATTAAAGTTCAAACTCATGGTAGAAGAATATGAGAGAAAGATAAATGATTGGGAGCTACAAATATCTTCTATGAAGCTAAGAAGAACCTCTTTAGGTCCTGAGCCAAATCATCTAGTATCATCTCTTATTTTGGAATACATAAAGAAACCTACTGAGGAAGGAAAGAACATTAAAAAGGAAGTTTAGTAGAAGCATACAACAAATCCCCCATTAGATTCAATGGAGGAAGATACCTCATATAAATAAACAAATAGTAAGGATGTCAGAATTGAAGAGTTGGAGAGAAGGTTGATCCAGAAAAATAGTAGAATTGTATACTTGTAGAATGATGCAAGTAATAAAGAAGATCATATTAATGATCTGGAAAATGAAAGAGATGATCTATAAATATCGATCACCAAGTCGTAGATATATGTCCAAGGAGAGAAATTATTAAGAAGAACCAACACGTTTTGTGGGATATAATAGCCCAAGAGTTACTAAATAAATGGGATCATGTTGAGGTGATACAAGATGAGCTAGAGATGACCAAAGTGGCTCAAAAAGAGGTAAGGAGAGTGGAAAAAGAGATAGAAGACAATATAAAGAAAAAAACATAAACAATTTACTACCTAAATAGTAGGACAAAAAGATAGCTGGTGTTACACCCAAAATTTGTCTCTATGCTCAATACCCTAGAGTGATTTGGCCAAACCATATTTTGAGGAGACTTTTTTCTCACCTCTAGGAGGTCTGACGCACCCTTCCTCCTGACATAGGGTGTCATACTAGCCTGATGCCTCTCCCCTACTAACAAGGTGCATTGATGACACCTTTTTCCTGAAGACAGTGTGTTGGCACAACCTGCTCATGTACAAGGAGTGTCAACACTATCAAAAGGGAAAAAAGAGAAGACTTTGAGAACCTTCTAGATGAAATTCCTTATGGAGGCTTATCCCAACTACTTGGAATAGGTGGAATTCGCACCCCTAGCCTATCAGGATCATTACTCACCTTCCTCCCGAAATATATCAACCCCATTGGGCCCTCTTTGGCCTATATATACAAGCTTCCCTTCATGGATATGGGAGGTGTTAGCACTCGTGATAAATTTTGAATCGGAACCTATAATAATGGGTTGAAGGGAAGGGGTATAGGCTGAAGATATCTGGGCTTGATGACTTCGAGATGGGTCACCACCGGGACAGGCCGCACAGAGCAACAGAGGCCGATGATTTCGCGACGAAAGAGGCATGGAGAGGACTAAAATTTGAGGGCACACTAAATCCATGGCTCGTCCTATTTTCCCAATGATCAATATTGGACAGACCAGATATATGGCTGAGAACCTTTTTCTTCTCCCCAATATGCACAATGGATAAAGCAAAAGATGGCCAAAAAATGGAGGAAGGCACCACATGTTTGGATGGTGGCGATCAGACAAGGAGCCGGTCGACAACCCTGATTGAGGTCGTAGCAAGAACATGAGCGGTGGATAATTGAAGGAGACAATGTGAAACCACATAGGACCCCTCACCTCCGACAGTGGGGATTCGATGAGATGATTAACCGATGATTTCAATCTATGTCATGATAGGGACATGCGTGGAGGTTAATCAATGGACGGATCATGAAGTGTAGTAGGGGTCACCTGGTCAGAAGAGAAGAAAGGACGGGAAGAGGTTGTGAATTGAAGGCCAGGGTAGATGATATCGATGGCGTATGTCACATTCAGGAATCCTGAGAATTGCTGCCAGTCATGCGTAAGGAAGAGGAGCACCATAACGATGAAGGGACAGAAGGTAGGGGTTTCTTTACACATCGTATGGTAAGAAAGCAAGGAACTAAACCCCAGGGGTAATGGTATCATCACAAGGGGGAAGTTGAGGAAGTGACCAATATCAAGTCCTCCCAGTGCAAACTAGCCTGAGGATGATTACAAGTGAGGCTAAAGGTCACTTCTGCCATTGATGCCATGACGTCATGGCCAGGGAGTGGCATAGTTGGCACCTCCACATAAGAAAATTGGATCAAGATCCCACGTGACCGTTCATGTGTCATCATATCACTCAATGATTGCGCGTGAGAGGGATTGATGGACCCTCACCAAGATCCTTCACCCGGATCATTATAACGCCATCATCCAGTCTTTACCAGAGAGACAAATTGAGAAAATATTGGTGGAGAACAAGGATGGCAGATCGTCGTTCCGATAGGAAGCCTGAGGGCCCTGCTGCTAGGCTTGCAATGATTGATCCACTTGAGGCACCTGTTGGTCCTCATTTTGTCACCATTTCTGGCTAAATATTTTACATATTAACACATGTTTTGTTACCTTTTGGTGTCTTTTCTACCATACAGTTCGCCATTCAGCAGCAGGTATGGTCATATTTTAATTTATGCAAATTATGTTTTATTTTGCATCATTTCACGATTTTCTTGCTTAAATTCGATAATACATAGTGATATTCTAATGTATGAAAATTTCATGCAGAATCTTGGTCTTCAAAAAACCAACGAGCAGCATTGCATTCATCCTAGATGTGCACAGAGCATATCCATCACATCATCCAGTTCACTATTTGAACAACTGAATCAACCGCACATTTTTTATAGTGGATTTCTATGCGTTAAAGGCATGTAACAGCCATAAACTATTGTGAC
Organism: Pseudotsuga menziesii; assembly: GCA_001517045.1. NCBI lineage: Eukaryota > Viridiplantae > Streptophyta > Pinopsida > Pinales > Pinaceae > Pseudotsuga > Pseudotsuga menziesii. Next base: position 189,088 of record LPNX010290755.1, read on the forward strand.
CACACGCCAACATCTTAGCATAAGCCTCCTTCTTGAAGAGCACTCATATGATGTCTCTGTGTGACACCTTGATGCCAGATCCGATTAAGACTGAGTTCATATGCCACATCTCACACCGAGAGGAACCAAATTTGTGAAGAAGAAGGAAATGTCATCTGTTGGTTATCAATGTAGTTACTTTTCATAATGACTACCTTATATTAAGAGCAGTCAACCATTGAAAGGGTCGAATTGATCACCTTCTATAAAAACACTATATATACAGATGATCTCATGCGAGAAATAGTTAATCGTTTAATGTTAATAGTTGATAGCTCGTGGTTAATAGTGAATAGGATCAATGGAGTTAATAAGGATAGCGAGATAGTTAGCCATATTATTAGTTGATCACAAAACTCTGTAATGCTACCTTTTGATTTAATGAAATCTTTTTTACGCTGTGCATGATCGTGTTCCATTAGCAAAGCATCACTCTATTTGCTGGGAGGCCCCCCCGACAACCAGAGTTTTACATTTTTTTGTATGCTTCATTATTTCCTTTTCTGTATAATTAGTATAGTCTTATGTATACTTTATTTATGCAGTTTCATTCATGTAATTGTTTATGTTAATTAATTTTTGTAGCATAGGTTTCATTTTTATCATATTGATTATGTAGTTTTCCTTTACAAGTTAGCAACCGGTTGCACCTAGAATAGTTTCTAAATTCCTTTTCAAAGTTTTTACAATTCATTGTTTGATTTGTAGACTAGATTCCTTTGGTTAAGTCATATTAAATTTAGCTTTATTTATTTCTTTTTTTGCTTAAGTAAATTTCAGTTTGTTTAATGATGTAATTTCCTTTTCGAATTATGAGCTAGTTTATATTATGTTGCTATGAAATTCAATCAGTAAGTAGATTTACTTTTTTCTCTTTCACATTTCATCAGCATATGCATGAGTCAGTTGTTATCAACAAATCATTTAAATTCACTATTTTCTTGAAATTTTAGTATTTTCTTCAGACAGACTGTCATTCATACATCATGTTCTACGTTTCATATGAACCTTCGTTTTAACCTGTTGTCCAGACTTTCATTCAACCCTGTGTGTCTTTAATATGTTTTGATCTTATCTCCTTAGTTTTCTGATTCTGTTTTGATAGTAGTAGTTAGATAGTCATTGCATTTTCTCTTAATACCCTTAGATGAGATTGTTTAGATTACTTGTTAAACCTCATTCTTCTTTCTCCTTTCTTCTCACCTAATGCCTGAGAATTATGTCATATGTTTTGATCTCTTGTATTGATTTGTAATTAAAATTTGAATTGTTCCTTTGCATGTGAAGTTTTAAATTCATTAATAGATTAAGTGTCTTATACGTTGCTTATAGTAATACGATATGTTCTCTCAATCATATAGTTATTAAAATAATTCTATACTATAGAACTTAGATCATCTTTATAAGTTTTCTGCTTGTTCATAAATCATGTCTACTTTCTTGTAGTATTATTTTATCTTTTGCAAATAAGATTTATTTGTTTATAGATCATCATGTTTACTATAGCCTGTAATTGGAAGTTTCTCAGTTTACATATTTTCGTAGAGATTAAGTTAGATATGATTCCCTTTAGTTTCTTCACCTCATTTGAAAGTCATTTTGACACTTCTCCTGCTCCTGTCTCAATTACACTAAACCCTTATCCTCAAAATAGTCAAGGAGAATGGAATTAGTGGCCATCTATTAGATGCATGTATAGTTTATAGGAAACATAATTAGTTGTTGTAAATTCTTCTTTGCGTAACCAGTTCTTAAAAGTTGTTTATCAGTAAAATAGACATTCTTATAAAGGATAATTCATTGTAATCGCACTGTCCACATCTTTGTATTTTAATAGTTGTTTATAGAGTAGAGTAGTATAACTTGATACCACTCTGCCCTAGTCCTCTATTTATGTTATCTTAGGAAGTTGATTTCTTAGGAGTTCAAATCAGTTTTTCATTTTGAAATACCTTTCAATCTTTTGTTTACTAAAGTATTACCATGATACCATAATAATCCCTCTACCTTCGCATATATTTTTTAACAACTCTAAGCCTACCAACCTCGGTCGATAATTAAATATTAGGTGAATTATTCAAGACAATATTTTTCCCAACAACACCTATGATTTGTTACATCCTTCCAGCCATTGGGTGTGGTGGAGGATTTCAATTATCTACAGACCATTGCATTGTAGCAGCTCAAACCATCAGGGTAGAGATGTTCATTCCATTAGAGGGGTTTTTCGACACTAGTAAGGTCGACGGAAGGATGTCACCACATCATAATGACTTTCTAAGGCTGGTAAAAATAATGTTGTCCTAATAAAATGTAACACCCCCATAGAAGCAACATGTGGGGTCTCCAACCAGATGGGTATCCCGTTGAAGCCTCCAGATAGGTCCTTGGATTTCACTGCCATGGTATATAGTATCCATTTCTAGGGACGGGCGGTCTGAACGGATGCTCGTACCAGGGAAGAAAGAAAAGGAGATTTTTTTCATCATCATCGTTGATTCATAATGACAACTACATCAAAAGTGATGATGAATTCAAAGACATATTGCGTGGATATGCCCTACAAGAAGATGCTATTCCCAGTGACTGAGCGATGCAGGCAACCGAGAGCCTACAGAAATGAAAATCACATCAAAGGTCTAGTAGTGTCGATAACAGGGAAGTCATCCCAAGGTATGCAAACCTAACAGTGCTCACAGGGCATGTAGAAGCTTCCAGATAGAGAGCCCAACTCAAAATAAATATAGACATTCCTACCAACTACAAGCACGGGTAGAGCATGTTTCTGGAACATGAAAAAACATGAAGGCGCATAAGCAGAAAGTGTCACGGGCTAGTTCAAGCCTGTATGTCAAAAAGTGTGCAAATGGAATAAAGTCATTAGTACTGAAGCGTCACTATAAAAGCAAGTAAGCCTGCATCCAGATGCTACCACATCATCTTGATCCAACGTGCATGATATATCGTATCACCCATTTTGGTAGTAAAGGGTGGCGAATTTTCCACATAGTGTAGTTTGTTAGGATTTTTATATGATTGCTATGGGTTAATCCCATAGTTTTTAACCAAATTTTGAGACCCTATTTCAGGACGTATCCCAAGGATAATTCACACTATAAATAGAGCCTCCTGAGTGGACGACGAAGGGGTTGGACTGATTTTCATTTTTGAGGCCTCTGCGCCTATTTTGTAGCTCTGTAAATATTTTTGGGAGTAGTAATGAATATATTTCTCTGTTTTTGTGAGATTCATCATGATGTCTGCATTTAGTGTGTTATCTCTTTGTTTATTTCACTTTCTGCATGTGTTATTTCCTACAAAAATGATTTCTAGTTGTATGAAAACAATTCGCTCTCTATTAAGCACTCTTCTCATCAGATGTAGCATTAGTTATGTGTTTGTTATGGTAGTTTTGTAATTCATCCTCAGTTAGATACTCCATCTCTACCATTTCCCTTAATATGTTATTCTACTAAAGGTGTTACAAGGGATTCATCTATCGATAGGTGCCCCTTGCCATGTTGGGTTTTTGGCTGCATTCCCTTGTGCATGCAACCCAGGTATTGCGCAGCCCACTAATCCAACAACTACCTGAGATATCAGCCCGACAGAGAAAGCCCCATCAACAACACCTACGAAGCAGGAATAGTCTCACCCGAGATATCTCATAGATGGGTAGCCGTCGGAATCAAGTTTCCACGATTGTTGGGGAAGTATAGTCCCTTGGTTCATAACCAAGGGCTCGACGAAGGTAGTAGGGTGACTGGATAGTAGAGTCGGTCCAGTGAAAATGAGCACAATAGTATGTAATCACACACAACTTGGTCTCTTGCTCTTCCTCACAGATGGTGCAATTGGTGTGACACAATTGCATTTACTTCAATTGACTCTATGACCTAAGTTGAAATGCATAACAGGAATTGCACCGAAATATACATGTGCTAGTTCAATCTACAATGCATTCTATTCATTCATTTAGCTATGGTGGGAATTATTCAGGACTAGAATACATCAACATTATATAGAAAGAAACTATGAATTAATCTTATAACCATTCACCACACCAGTCATTCATTTGGACACACGAAATAACATGGAAACCCATCTAGGAAAAACCACCAAGGTGCTCTTCATCTGGCATGAGAAAGGATATAGCACCTTGCAGTCTACGGGATGCAGAATGATCTTAAGATATGTCTTTAAGTTCATACTCATAGTTCTCATGCTCTTTGTCTTATTCCTCCTAATCTACTGCTACTACCTACATATCCGCACATAGCTTGGATCGACTCGCATCGCGTCTACACCACTCTAGAAGAGCTTTTCTCCTTTCATTATTCTAATTAACCTCTCTTAGACCTGCTCTCTACAACTATATACAACTCTTGTCTATTAACTCATTCTATACTTACAACTAAAAAAAATCTAACCCTCTAACTATTGCATTCTTCCTATTTATACTAATTTACATGGCCACACAGGACCAACTACATCTTAGCAGTCTGTTAGTCGTCACCATCATCCACCCCTCTTGTTATAGCTATGGTGATCATGACTTGACATGAGGCACTATCGGCCTGACTTACAAATATCTTCTCGTACGTGCATAGTTGCATGCTTACACCATCTTATATGGCCATGATCTGGATCCCGTATCTGTCGCTTTCCGGCTGTTTCCTCCTTGCGTGCATCTGCGCTTGCCTTTCCTTTGTCGTGTACTCCTTTGTTCTACCTTCGCGGTCCCTTTTCACCCTTTGCGCTCTTCCTTTTCCTCCATTTCGTGCGTGTACATCTTCTTTGGCTGCACGCACGAAGTTGCTTCTTATGCCCCTTTCCCGGGCCAACAAGCCCCCAACACTCACATGTGGCTCATCCCGAGCCGCTAAGTAAGGGACATGTAAGCAGCTTGATTTGTACAGTACCGCGTGGGACAAAATAGAGATAGAGTTTTTTTTTTTGCATTTTATCTGGCGCAGTATTCTCCTTGCTCTCTTTCTCCTTCCTTTTTTTTTTGACTTGGGTGGATATAACTTCCTATGGTGTCTGTTCGAACAAGTCTATGCCCCTAGCTTGCTCTGCGTCTGGCTAGCCTTTTCGATGGTGCTTCTGCTATTCTGCATCATGTTCCTAAATTCCCTTATTTTCATTGTGTTATGTTTTTCCTGTTTCTTCTCGTAGCTCTTCTGTGGTATCCATTACAGCTCTATCTTTCCTTGGAAACTGGGCTATATTGCCAATGTTTTGTTGAAACTGGGCCAGAATAGGTGTAATTCTTTCTATATCCTAGAAATATTCTTCTACCTACTACTCGAGTTCATGCACTGTGCTGCTGCTTGGGTGCTTCGATGAGGTACTGGCCAGTGCATGAGTGAACTCATGGATGCGCTACTGAACCAACTGAATTAAATTTGTTATCCTTTCAGCTTCGGCCTACTGTTCATTTGTTTCCTTGTTGCACATGGTTTCCTATTCGCATAGAGTTCTGGCCTTATTGAGGAGCTCCTTAAGGTCAGTGCCCCGGATGATCTTCTCTTGCATTGGTAGCTTCTTAATCTCAACTTTGAGTGCCAAGTTTTTTAAATCAGCTTGCCATGCTTGTTCAGCAAGTTGTTTAACCACTGCATCGTCGATGAGCTATTGCCATATTGTACCAATTGTCTCAACTGCCTCTGTACAGACACTCTCAGCTTCCTGCAGCTGGGAAACCACTTGGGTTGCCACCTGTTTCCTTTGGTGTAGTACTTCCAGGGGCGTGGCAGGATGTAGGTTGAGTTTGATCTCTCGAATATCTTTCTGGAGGTCTGCGGCCAACTTGGATAGACATGTCAATTGATGGGCCAATTCAAGCTCAGACTCCTCTTTCTCACCGAAGATTTGGGCTGCTACTTCCTTTATTATAGCTTGCTCTAGCAGGGTCTTCCTTTGTTCTTGGGCTGCTAGCTCTGCACGCTGGTGGTTGATAAGTTGTTTTCGTTCGCTTGCCTTCCTGGTTGCCTTAGCTTCCTGAGAGGCAGCTGCAGCTTCGTGAATTCTGATTTCTATTGTTGTGGCCTACTAAATAGAGTATACCTGTGGCAAAGTTAACTTTGAAAAATTTAAAATCAATGTGTCCAAGTTATGGAGACTTGCCTCGTTCTCCTTTCCTTTCTTAGATAATGTGTCGGTTGGAATTTCTATTGTTAGGGGTGGAATAATTATTGGCGCCACTAAGGCATCTAATTGGGTGGAAGCATATGTTCCAGCCTACATGGTGTGTCGCACTTCAATGACAGTTCACACGAGTTGGTTTACTTGTGTGGTGATGGCTGTTGTCCAATTGGATTGTCTGGTTATGAGTTTGCTCAATGTTTTCTCTATAACCTCGGCCACAGCATCACAGAGAAGAGTCAAGTCTTCATATGGTATATCCCTACGCTGGGTATTGTCAACCCTCTTCCGCTTACTTCTTGGGAGGCTCAATGTATCCTCATCCCCATCATCTTCCATGGGATGCTTTCCCCTCCTTTTCCTGGCTTTCTCAATGCTCAAATCCTCGCTTGCAGCAAGGTCATTATGGATGTCATAGGGCAGATCTTGGTTATCTTCGGCTTCATCTTCTTGGGATCTATCCTCATGCTCCTGCATACTGGACTTGGTGCGAAGTTGGGTCAGATTTTCTCGGGGTCCCTCTTGTGGCCCTATCTGCTGCTCCACTGGATGCTCATACTAGGTAAGCCATTCCCCTTGCCAATATTTAATTTCTTGCTCAATGTCAGCATTCCCGAGGAGGAAGAATGTTGGCAATGATTTCTTATTGGGTTCCCCACACAGGTGCAAGATGATGTTATGCAGTGCCACCTGGAATTGAATGAACTGGTATTTTGCAACCATTGCAGGAGATAGCCGGTACTGTACATGCACAATTTTTCGGAGCCTTTCTCCTTGTAGGAAAAATATGATTTTGGCATCAGTCTTGCACTTGTTTTCCTTATGGTCCCATAGGTTTTGATAAGGTCTACCCAGGAATTCCTTAGGAATCTCCATATGCTGATAGTTCGGTGGCAGAGCCCATACTGCAAAAGAAATTAAAATTAAGAGCTAGGAGAAGTGAAACTTAGTTGTAGGTTGCTCCTGCGCGTCTCGTGCATCATCCAATAATTAATTTAGGAGGAACTAGGACCAGTTAATGTGCACACCCTGTGCAAATTTCTCTGCAAGTTCTATCGTTGTGGCTATACACTCAGTCGGCCTCATCTTGCGCAGAACCTCACTACACAAAATCTTTGTTGTTGCTTGCACAGCATCATCCTCAATGGAGTTGATGAGGAAGCCCTTTCCACCATGGACAAGCTGGTACTTGGTATTCATACCGGTTGTGTCAATATTTTCACCATTATTATGCAAGTATGTGGTCGGGTCGAGTCCCTTCCGCGAGAGTCCTATAATGTCCAATATTGGGTCAATCGTTACCTCATATGGCTTATCCAGCCAAAGGTAGCCCCCATGGAATTAGATGAGTAGCTTCTTGACATACATTCCTACTGGCCCAAAATGGCCGAAGTGGGGCATAAAAAGCAGATTTAATAAAATGGATTGTTCCAGTCCTCGTGCATATTCCTTTAGAGAGAGAAGATGTGCATTCCGCGGTCGCCCGGTTTTTTGTTCCATGAACTGATCTCTATAAATTTCAAGCTTCCGAGTATCATAGTCTTCAAACTTTAATTCCTGTAGCTTGGGAATGATGGAATCCTGGGGTTTTGGGACACCCTCTAGAATTGTGGGTTCTTCCAACAATTCCAGAATGATCACCGTTATTGGTTTAGCACCGGGCTTCCTGGGTGATACATAGGGAAGCAATAAGTTCTTCTCTTCTTCAGTGCATTCTGCATCTGGTGACAATGGCTGAACCAGGTTGGGTTGACAAGATTTGGGTATTTTTGTTGTTGAGCAGGATGAACTTGGGGGGTCATATTGCATGGATTGCATAGTGATAAAAACTTGAGCACCCGCTGGTCACACTAGTGGCTGGGGTGGAGTTATCTGTGTTAGCTGGCTCACTGCTAGGGATAACTGTGGTGGATTTTGCAATTGCTTTTTCATAGTCCTTGGCCTTCGTGCTGATTTTGTATTTGCCTGGGTCTTCTTCATATTCTAGGGTGGTCACATTGGTTCATGAGTACTACTGTAGTGTTTGAAATAACCCAGGTCTTCAAGTGCAACGGATACTTGGCCTATACAGCGGTTGGGCTCTTTGGTTTACTGGTTGGGTATGGTTAAGCAAAGGCTACCTTGCAGAGGTAATGGCTAATTACTGTTGATGATCCTTTAAGTGGACCAAGGGGTGTGAAGGACCTTCTAGCAGGGCACATGGGTTTATCCTTTGCACGCTTAAACTTCATTACTCAGTTGTCAAGGCAGTTAAGGGCGCTTTACCCAATGTGACCCCAAAAGACCGCTGCCCGTCTTCTTGGAGTTGCCACTTTAATGCTGCTTGATCATTTAATAGTGCCCTATGCTTGCATCAGTTGTCAGTGCCTGCTAGTTGTCTGCTGCTTCTGTCACTTTCTGCCAACTGTCACTTCTGTCATTTTTTTAATTTTTTTTTATGGGGTCGAGCCACCATCATCGTGATAGGGTTGTAATCGGATTTCATTGATCATGCTTGCGACTGGGGTGCCATGCAGCTTATGTAGTTTTACTGCACCTACCTCAGTAATGTGCATTACTACATATGGACCTAACTAGTGCATTTTGAGTTTACCAGGATGCTTGAGGAATTTACTATCATACATCAAAACAAGTCCACCGACCTTGAACTACTTTGTTTTGATGTGGCGGTCATGCCAGGATTTTTGTCGTTGCTTCTCCACATTTTGATGGAAACTGGCAATAAAACGTTCTTCCTCCATTTGAATTAGCTGCGCTAACCTTTCTTCTACAACACCCGTATCTGTCATCTCTGTTACCACAACAATTCGTAGGCTTGGGACAATGTATTCCATGGGTACTACTGCTTCTTGTCCATAAACTAACCGGAAAGGGGTGTATCCAATTATTCATTTACAGGTTGTTCTATAATCCCATAATATCGCTAAGACCTTTTGATCCCAGTCATCTCTGAATACATTGCATACTTTGGTTAGCGCATTCTCCAGTACCTTGTCGAATGCCTCGATAGTTCCATTTGCTTGAGGATGGTAGGGTGTTGTTTTCTTCTGTTGGATTTGGAATTCTGCAGTCAGTTCAACAATTACCTTATTTACAAAATGCATACCTTGTTCGCTGATTAGGATTTTGGGGCAACCAAAGCTTGTGACGACGTTCTCAAAGAGGAAATGGGCCGCAGTTGCACCAGTACAATATTTTACAGGTGTAGCCTCTGCCCATCTTGTTAAGTAATCTATAGCAGTAATGATATAACATGCACCTGTTCATTTTCCCAGTGGACTAATAGGGCTAACAAGTGGCATTTCATCATGTAACGATGGTTTCCCCATTCTTTGACACTTGTCACAAGTCCAGCTTGCAAAATATTTCAGACAATTGCTTTCCCAGCATAGTGTCCCTTTGATATACTCGCATGTGCTTCCGCCATTACCCATTGTCTTTCATGCTCAAAGACACATCTTCGCAGTATTTCATCTGGTCCCAACTTATAGAGCTATCCCACTATTAGCATGTAGTCTGAGGCCTTGACAACTAGTTGTTTATTTTTCCATATTGAATAATCTTCAGGTGCATACCCTGTATCAAGTAAGTGTATAATCACATCAAAATTTTTGTTAACAACATCTATAGCAAATAGCTGTGCATCTGGAAAATTGTCTTCTAGGCTAGTGGGTTCCTCCCCACTCTCAATTCATGATAAGTGGTTAGGCCCGACATTTAGTCGTCCTGGCTTAACAATGACTTCAAAGTCAAATTCTTGAAATAGGAGGAGCCATCGACAGATTCCCCCGCCCAACACTGGCTTGTTGACTAGGTACTTTAGCGCAGAATATTAGTGAACATTTTGAAGTGTCCACCCAGCAGATAATGTCTAAATTTTTGTAGTGCATAGACCATTGCAAGTCCTTCTCTTTCATTTGTGGTATAATTTTTCTCTGTCGTTGATAGTTTCCTACTAGCAAATACAATTTTGTGGTCAATTGCATCATCTCTTGGCTGGGTTAACACTACACCAAGCGCAATTGATGAGGCATCAAGATGTACGTGGAATTATTTTTTCCAATATGGAAATATTAATATTGGTGTAGTAGCCATCTTACCTTTTAGTTTATACAGACTCTCCTGGAAGCTTTCACTCCATTCGAACTTGGCATCTTTCTTTAACAACTTCTCCAATAGGGAAGTGAGCTCTGCATATACCCTTATGAATTTGCGATAATACCCGGTGTGTCGCAATGTAGACCTGAGCTATGTAACTGATGTGAGCGGAGGCAAGTCCAGAATAATTGCTACCTTCATGGGGTCAACCAATATTCCATCACGGCATACGACATGGCCCAGTAGTACACTGAAAGGTGCACAGAAGATACATTTCCTCAAGTTCAGCGTAATTTGATACTGGTGACACCTCTCCAACATCATGCGCAAATTTTCAATATGGTCCCTTACCAGACCAAAGATTGTCTAGTCATCAAAATATACCTGAAGGAAATTATGAATGAATTCCTTGGAAGCGCATACTACTATTCTAGAGAAAATAGCAGGGGCATTTTTAAGGCCAAATGGCATTACTATGTATTGGTAGCATCCCCATTCCGTTACAAAGGTTGTCTTATGGAAATCTTCTTATGCAATTCGAACCTGATGGTATCCTAAGAACCCGTCTATAAAGGAATACATTTCCTTCCCACCAACACTTTCCAAGACCTCATCTGTGAAGGGTGTAGGAAATGGATCATGTAAGCAAGCATCATTTAGTTTTCTCAGGTCAACACAGATTCTAACTACACCTATCATCTTTTTGTCTTGGATGACTATGGGGCTTATCCATTCCAATTCTTCAACTGGTTCAATAATTCATGCTTCTAACATATGATCCAGTTCTTCTTTTACTTTCTCCTTATACCGTGGGTTTAATCGGTATGGTCGCTGTTTCACTGGCCTTGCATCGGGTTTGAGAGGAATTTTCATTTCACCCAAATCTCCCACTATTCCCTTCATTTCTCTAAAACTTGTCGGGAATGGGTCATGAAATTCATGTAATAGATCGGTGATTTTGGCTACTGTTTCTTCATCCCATTAGTCTCCAACATTGGCAAATTTCATACTATCTGTCGTTCCAATGTTAACCTTTTTAACCTTTAGTGGATGAATGAACTGTTCACTAGAAATGTCGCTTCCTTCTACCCTGCGTGATCCTTCAGATTCAGGAATGTTTATGTTGGTTGGATCATCATCTGGGTCCATAGAGAGATTATAGCATGTCATCCAATGTTGGACTATCTCACATCATTGGTGGGAGTGCGCAACACAAGGTTGAGAATACACAATCTCCAATGGGATCTCAACAAATATTTTGTCCTTAATAGTTTTCAGCGCAATATCAACTATAGGTTGTTCATCTGCAAACTGGAATGTGTAATTGAATTTCTATGCAACTTCTTCCCATTCCCTCATCTCCTAACACAACTCCATAGATGCATACCAACCTCGTGGTGCCATCTCAAGAGTATGGATGAAGTGATGAACCCATTCCTGGCGAGGGTAGTTCGAAAATGTTGTGGAACAATGTTCCAAGTGCTCAACAGGGTTGGATAACCCTGTATATTTCTGGGTTACAGTTGTAATTTCTTCCCTAAATATTACTTCTAACAGCCTTCTGCATTATGGCTATTTAGTTACAGTGCTCTTATGTGTACCCCACCATCATGCGGGCGTAGATTTTAATGAAAAGTCTAGTGCAAACAGCTACTATGGCTCTGTTACCATTTCTTCAAATTCAGTTAAGAAAGCTGCCAAGTTAGGTAGTCCTTCATATGTGGGTAGTGGTCGCGAGTGTGTTCCTACTCATCTGATAGACTTAGTTATCTTGGCACATTTTCTTGATGAGACCTCATGCAATCGGTTCTTCCACTTCTCCAATGCCTCTCCTGAGTCTGATGTACATGAACTCTCACATTTCCAGCTTAGGTTACCATCTGCAGTAGGATTAATACAGTCTTCCGTAGGGTGGTTATATTGTAGATGGTGTCCAGGTGGTCACCATGTCCTTCGTTGAATACCATTTCAACCTATCTCGGTCCTTCTAGCGAGTCAATGGGTGCAACGACCCGCATCTCATCATCTTCAAATGACAGGATCCTTCTTTTGAAATTTATGATTATTTGGTTTTCTATCTCCTAATCAATCCCAAGTAGTGTAGGGTAATGGTTGGTATCATCTACTATGTCTATGACTTCGAAGTCCACAAAAGTGCGTAACCCTTTAATTTCCACTTGAACTTGACCCAGTCTACCCACATGGATGACCTTTTCTTGGTTTGCAAGACTCAATTGGATTGGAAACCACTCTAAAGGTAGTTTACCATTATTTCCCACATCTAGCGTGTTAAAATATTAACATCAGATCCCAGGTCGAGGATGATGTACTCCATATCATAATCACCGATTTACGCAGTCATCCTGAGTTTGTGTCCTATCTTGAGTTTGGTCTTGATACTGTTAACCTTCTTTGGCAGATGGTCTTCCCCTGGAAGTGCTTCAATGAGAGCCTCCAGTTCTACAAGTGATTCCTTATCCTTGATTACGCTAAACAACTTGACAAGAAAATTTTAAGTTTACTAACCTTATCTGCAGTTTTGTCCGTACTCCGTCGTTCAAATATATTCTGGAACCTTTCAGGCATATCTTTCATTTGGCTTGAGGTAGATGGTTGTTCTGCACCGATGAACTATGGAAACATTCCCATGAATATGTGCTTTTTTTCCTTAATGTCAATTGGTGCTTTCTTCTTTGCGGAAGGTCACACCTAGGGTTGTGTGTGCATCGCAGGATCTGTCTGTGTGGCTTGGTATGCACATGTCGTAGCACCTCCGCTTGTGACCACTACGACATTAGGTTCTCATGGCTTGGAAATGATCATCTATATATTGATATTGGTATTCATATTAGGATCATTCAATGTTGGATTCGGTGCAGGGTTCGGTACCGGGTTTGGTGCAGTTTAAGTATAGGGTTCGGTACTGGGTTGGCTAGTCCAGGCGTCTAGGATTGCCATTAAGAAATGAGCTGTGGGCATTGCTCCACATTGTGATCCTATTTGCAGTATGATAAAGTCCTTGTAGGTTCTAGGAAGTCCCTAGCGTAATGCCCCAGTACTCCACAATTGTAGCATACGACTAGCCCTCTTCCCCGGCCAAATATTTCTCCTCCCCGACCCCTGAATTTTCCACCCCCCCTTTGAGGTGGCTGTAACAAGTATTGTGGTTACTGGTACTATTGATGGTACAAGTTATACGGGCCCCTATCCTGAAACTGGGGTGCCGTCTAAAAATGTTGCGGGGATGGGAATTGTTGTGCAACTTGGAATTGAGGAAGGTCCTGGAACTGAAGGGGGGCCTATTCAATCTTTTCATTCCCTTCTATCTTCATTAAATATGCATCTACCATCTTTTCCCTCATGAGTTGGTAGGCCCTACAATCTTTTTCATCATGGCCTATAGATTTACAAAATTTACAATATAGACTGGCAGGTGTACATACCGTCTTGTGCAGAGCCAAGCAATCGATGTCCTGATGTCCCCTCGTTTGGCATATATTACACTAGGGTATTCCTTGGCTATTCAATGGGCCCAACCCACTGGATGAGACATAGTTCATATAGGCAGGACATTCATCTTTGGTATGTCCGTTGTTCTGGCATCGGGTACACCGGAGGTCTTTGTGTGCTTCTCTTCCCTTTTTCATATCTTGAAGTTGGATAGTCAGATTAGCCAACTGAGACTGAATCTGTATCATCCTTGCAGCACTATCCCCTATGGGTGAAGCCTCTAGCTTCATTGCTAACTCCAATGCCTCCGTTTGGGTTGTGATCTTTTGCTGCATGAGTGGTCCTCTTATATGTCATAGCAGCGCAGCAATAAACCACTCTTTATGCTGTACATCCAACATCTGGAAGCTGACCTTAGCCATCAGTGTTTTAAACTGCTGGTCGAAGTCCCATACTATTTCTGCTGGGGCCTGCTTAATTTTCTTGATTTTGATAATACATTGGGACTCTGATTGGGTCTTCCAAAACTCTGAAATCATTGCCCGTTGAATCTCCTCAAGAGTCTTCTGCAGAGTCCCTACTGGTACAGCACCAAATTTCATAAAACAATCCAGGGCATGACCCCTTAGAGTTGTGATCATCTGTCCTTTCTTTATATTGGCATTATGCACTAAGCACACCATCCAGATAGCCTCACTTAAGAACCAATGATGTTCTGGGTCTTCTGTTCCATCCCCAATAAAAGTGGGTAATCTAACATCCATTCTTGCCATTATGGAGGCACCGATATTGTTCAATGGGTTCCCTGAATTTACAGGGATCCCTGATGGGCTTCCTTGTGCACCAATCTCACCACTAGATCTACTAGTGCTCAAAAGAGGTTCATGTGAGGGAATTTTGGATCTCGCTCCAGGGAATCTCTCTAGAATACTATAGTCACATCCTATTCCTGGTAATTCTGTAGAACCTCCCATTGTGTCTCTCTCAGAAACCGGGATATACTCCTCTTCTTCATCGCAGGATCCCCTATCTAGGTATGACTCATATCCATATGCACCCTCCTTGGGAAAACTATAGGCCCTCCTATCTTCGGTTACTTTTCTTCTCTTTCCTGACCGAAACCTCCTTCCACTTCTTAAGAGCCCAGTGTCCAAATCCTCCTCAGAACTCCCAGGGAACATCTCTCCTGGCTACCTTCCATATTTCTCTGAGTTTCTACACAGCATATCCGCCCCACAAACTGCACGATTCAAGCACTATGACCTTTTCTTTCATAAATATCGTTGGTTAAATATCTAGTCAATCTGCTATCTCCTTCTTCATTGGTTTCCACACCATCTCCCCGATTTAATGACAAGGGTCCCATCAAAGGAACCATTTGTTGGCCACGTTCCCTTGTGCGTGCAACCCAGGTCTTGTGTAGCCCACCAATCCAACAACTACCCAAGATACCAGCCAAAAATATCAAGCCCCATCGGCAACACCTATGAAGCAGGCATAGTCTCACCCGAGATATCTCATAGATGGGAAACTGCTAGAACCAAGTTTCCGTGATTGTCGGGGAAGTATAGTCCCTTGGTTCGCAACCAAGGGCTCAACGAAGGCAGTAGGGTGACTGGATAGTGGAGTCGGTCTGATGTGAATGAGCACAATAGTATGTCATTGCACACGACTTGGTTTCCCACTCTTCCTCATAGCTGTTGCAACTAAATTTACTTCAATTGACTCTATGACCTAAGTCAAAATGCATAACAGGAATCACACCAAAATATACATGTGCTGGTTCAATCTACAATGCATTCTATTCATTCATTTACCTATGGTGGGAATTATTCAGGACTGGAATACATCAACATTATACAGAAAACAACTATGAATCAATCTTATAACCATTCACCACACCAGTCATTCATTTTGACACATGAAATAACGTGGAAACCCATCTAGGAAAAACCACCAAGGTGCTCTTCATCTGGCATGAGAAAGGATATAGCACCTTGTAGTCTGCAAAATGCAGACTGATCTTGAGATATGTCTTTAAGTTTAGACTCATAGTTCTCATGCTCTCTATCTTATTCCTCCTAATCTACTGCTACTGCCTACAGATCCACACATAGCCTGGATCGACTCACCTCACGTCTACACCAATCTAGAAGAGCTTTTATCCTTTCATTATTCTAATTACCCTCTCTTAGACCTGCTCTCTACAATTGTATATAACTCTCGTCTATTAACTCATTATGTACTTACAACTAACAAAAATCTAACCCTCTAACTATTGCATCCTTCCTATTTATACTAATTTACATGGCCACGCAGGGCCAACTGCATATCGACAGTCTGTTAGTTATCACCAGCAGCCACCCCTTTGGTTACAGCTGTGGTGATCATGAATTGACACAAGGCACTATTGGCCTAACTTACAAATATCTTCTCATACATGTGTAGCTACAGGCTTACACCATCTTATACGGCCATGATCTGGATCCCATATATGTCGCTTTTTGGCTGTTTCCTCCTTGCGCACGTCTGCGCTTGCCTTTCCTTTTCTGTGCACTCCTCTATTCTGCCTTCGCAGTCCCTTTTCACCATTTGCACTCTTCCTTTGCCTCCATCGCACACGTGCATCTTCCTTTGATGTGCACGCGAAGTTACTTCTTATGCCCCTTTCCTGGGCCAACATGGGATTTTCTGTTTCCTCTCACCACCGCTTAAAATATATTTTGCTAAAAGTTGCACTTACTTTGCCTCATGATGCCGAAGAGAAAATCACTGTCATGTTTTATTTTCAACTGTCCTGTTACTAGAAGAAATCTAGTCTTTTGCATGCTTGTTTAAATACAAATGTTTATGTGAATGTTACAATGACAAGAGAGAGCCCTCTCTAATTGTGTTGGCTAGAACACAGTATAAATATGTTTTGAAATGGTTACCCCTATGACTTCCTACAATAACCATAGGAAAATTACAGGGTGCTAACATCTTGTCTCCACTGTCAGGGAGCGAATGATAAAATCATCCCTGGGAAAAATGACATTGCTTAGTTCTATGACCCGGTTGAGCAGTCGGTCCTAGACAAATTTTGGTTGTATATGCTCTGGTGACTCCACTCAAGGCCTTTGAAGGTGAATCCAATGGGAATCCTGAACACCTAGAAGCTACAAAAATTTTCAAAGGTTCCATGGCAACTCCACTGGGGAAAATGATCCCAATATCGTATAACCTGAAAGGGCATGGTAGAAGATGAGGTACTTTGTATCCTTTCTCCAAGATATATTGTCCTTCCTGGTGCATCTTTTCCTATCCTTCCCTAGGTTGATCAAAACAATTTTTCAATACCTGTCACGCTCAGGGAAAGACCCTAGACCCACCCATGAATATCCCTCTTTAAAGGCCAATAAATCCTCCTCTCCCTTGTACATATGCCTCATACTAAACTCCTTCATTTGAACCCCATGAGGCTCGTAATGCTACTACTGAATCTGTGCAATTTCCTGAGCCCCCATACAGGGATATCCAACCCTCATCTACTTTAGAACTCCCTCTACCCTCCTCTAAATGGGCCTCATCAGACTCCATGTTCAAAGGACCACCCGCCGCCGCGGACTCACCCTCCCTCATTTCAGAGCTCAAAGAGCCTCCCTCATTCATTGCTATAGTCCCTCTTGAAGGCTCTACCATAATCTCAGTAAAGACCAGACAGTTTTCCCCCATACTACTTCCTATAGTTCTCCACGACCTTCTCCAGGGGTACGCCCAAAGGCTTAAATGATTTACTGGTAAAAGGGGGTATCCAACTGAAGAGAATTTGGGATGGTTTGCATATTGGATTAACCTAGAATAGGTTGACCATGATGATGTTAAGATCAGATTGTTTGCTCAAATCCTGGTGGGAGAAGCAAGAATATGGTTCACAAACCTTCCAGAAAACACCATCCTGGTCTATCAAACTTTCGAGGATGCGTTAAAGAGCCAATGGGCAGAAAGGAAAGACCCCAGTAAGTGCTTGTCCTGATTCCATTCCATGAGGAGGGGGACAAGTGAATTTGTCCAGGATTTCTATGATAGATTCATGACCGTATATGATGATATAACTGCTCAATTTAAGCCTCCCCTTGGTGCTACTCGTCTATAATATGCTGAAGCTCTCGACGCTGAATAAACCCCATGGTTAAGTGAAATGAAATCTACCTCACTAGCAGATGTGATAAACGATGCCATAGAGGTAGAAATCAAACTAACTGCTGCCATGGAAAAGCAGAGAGAAGAAGAAGAACAAAGAAAGAACGAAGACCTCACCCAAATTCCCCTCTAACACTCCAGAAGCTAGGATAAATGAGAGAATGGAGGCCATTGAGAGGTGGATGGAGAGAATCATAATGGACCACACCCCCTCTCCCATAAGCAATTAGAAATTTAGATGGATTTTGTGTGCCGAGCAAGCCCAAAAAACACCTAAAGAGCTGCAAGAACATGTGGAGCCTCCTCTCATGATGGAAGAGGAAGAGGATGAGTAGTTAAATCCTCCTCTGCACCCCAATCCTGCTTCCCAGGAAGAATACATTCAGCAGGAGGAAGGTAGCTTCCTTCCATTATGCTTTACTTCATTTGATTTCCTGAAATAGAGACTAAAGGTCTCTAACCAAGCACATAAAATGGAGGTAAGGAACGATGTCATGACATTTTGGAGGATGGAGGGTGAAGGGGGTGAACAAGCAAAATATTCAATGTGTCCTGGCTTTCCCTTTATTGAGCACACAGAAGAGAGGCCCAGGGCCACATAGGAGGGTTATTACAATTTATTTGCTAAAGGAAGTAGCCCCCTACTGTAAGCCCAGTCGGTGGTAACTTTGAGGATATTTTTAGATCTCTACTATATGATGAATATTAGGATGAGTAACTGGAGGATGAATTACCCAAGTGGAATATTTCTTCCTTCTCTTCCAGTACATAATTTTCAGATCAGGGCAGGTGCATTTCACTTGATTTCACAGAGTATATCTCCCTTGAAACGACTGAGGAAGAGTAGGTTTTGGATTTTGGTTTTTGGGATTAGGAAACTAAGGTCTTAGGTATAGGGGGTCATGAGCTTGCTATTAATTTGTCACAATGGTCCAGGAACTGAAAACATAGTCTCACAAAGAATACAAACAAATATGCATAAAATTGGCAAAATGGTGCTACAATGGAAGTAGACGCTCTGTACAATCAAATTAAAGAATGATGATACAATACAATGATCATGTTGGAAGCATGAATTCCAAAGAAATTTGAATTTCCAAGGAGGTCATTCGAATTGAATGAGTGAGTCTAGCTTAACTGAATGTAAGCCATAGTCAACACTCAAGTTAACCATTGATCAAAACCCTAATTGACTCAACTGAGCCCTAACTGAAGTTGGAGTGCAATAAATGACTGATTCTAACTGAAAGTAACTCAGACACATGTCACTAAAAGCCAACCAACAAGTGGTAGTGCATCAATGACTCCAATGAACCCCGATGAGTTTAATTGAAGTGTAAATGACCATCAGAAGTGGTTGGAGGCACCCCTGTTGACTCCAGTTCATTAAATAATCAATTTAATGAAGGAAGGTTCCTTCACTGCTCTATTTAACTACTTGTAACCATTAGTTAGCAATATGGGGCATTGATGGCACTCAGATCACCCCTGGAGTGTTCTAGTTAGCCTCCCTGAATGTAGGAGAAGGCTAAGTTAGCCTCCTTTACTGAAGGTAGGCGTGGGTGTGCTCATTCTGATGTCATCTAGTGCTCCTCTGATGTCAATTAAGTCAATAAAACTTAGGATAGTGCTTTAACTAGGCCAAATTGACCAAAATGAGTGTGTATGGTGGTAAATGTCTCCAACACCCCCCCTTAAGCTATACTCAAGAGGAGTAGAAAACATAAAATGCATAAGAATTCCAGGGCCCCAAAAACTAAGGCCATAGGTCACCCTATACAATACTGAAACTCAAATAATGCTAAAAAACAAACTAAGTGAGGAAAAAAGGGAAAACCCAGTGGGAAAACCCCCCCCCCCTCAAGATGAACACTGAAAGTAGTAGGATCACCCTGATGAACTCACCCCCAACAGTGAACGGAGGTAAGTGAACTTCTTTTCTAAAAATCTCTTGGTGAAGATGTCTGCAATTTGCTCATCAGTCGGGAAATATTACAGAATGATGGTCCTGTCATGCACTAGCTCCCTGATATAGTGCATGTGTATCTCTACATGCTTGGTCCTCTGCCTGGTAACTAGATATGTGGATATATTAATAGCACTTTTATTGTCACAAAAGAGGATAGTGGACAAAGTACTACCAAGATTAAACTCTGAAAGAATGCCTTGCAACCAAACTGCTTGGATGCAAGCATTCACTGCTCCTCGATACTCAACCTCTATTGAAGATAATGCTATGGTGGCTTGCTTTTTGCTTGACCAGAAAATAGGGCCACCACCAAACATGAATACATATCCAGAAGTTGACTTCTAATCAATAGAATCACCTTCCCAATCGGAATCTGTGTATCCAACCAGCTCTAGCTCGGAGTCTGTAGCATAGTGAATGTCATAGGTCCTCGTTCCCTGGATGTACTGGAGGATCCTCTTGGCTTCCTTCCAATGAATATAATGGGGCTGCTACATGTATCTTGATACATCATTCATAGAATAACATATATCATGCCGAGAATGTGTCAAGTACAACAAGCTACCAATCAGCTATCGATAAATAGTATAGTCCATGGGAGGTGTGCTTTTTCCTTCTTCAAGGTTGATCCCTAAAAGGAAAGGGAATGGTACATGCCTACATTCAGCCATGTTAAACTTGACTAAAATTTATGATATGTATTTGGACTGAGTGACCATTATCCCATCATAATTTTGCTCAATTTTGAGCCCAAAAATTGTTTTAAGAGCCCCAAATCGCTCATTTCAAATGCATTGTGGAGAGTAGTTTTGATAACTGAAATAGAAGCAACTGTGCTACTTGTGAACAGTAATTCATCAACATATAAAAAAATAATAATCAAATGACCATAATACTACTGTATATACACATTTGGATATGATCTACACCTTTGGAAGTTTTGCGAGAGAAGGAAGGCATCCATCTTGGAATACCACTCTCTTGGGGTCTGTTTTAACCCGTATAGTGACTTCTTTAGCTTGCAAACCAAAGATGGATTAGAGATGTATCCCTCAAGATGATTCATGTATATCTCCTCATGAATATCTCCATGTATAAAGGCTGACTTAACATCCATATGATGCACTTCCCATTGCTTAGATGCTGAAATTGCCAAAACTAGGCGGATGGAGTCCATTTTTGCAACTGGTGCAAAAGTCTCATGGTAGTCTACACCTTAGACCTGGGAGAAAATTTTTTCTACTAGCATTGCCTTATATTTGTAGGTGATTCCATCTGCAGCAACCTTAGTCTGAAACACCCACTTGCATTGAACCAATTTCCTTCCCGGAGGAAGACAAACTAGCTCCCAAGTAGTGTTTTTTGAAGAGAATTCATCTCTTCATCCATGGCAACTTGCCATCTCGGATCCTTCCGAGCATGGTAGTAGGAATTTGGGTCTGAACTAATCATAAAATAACAAGTTTCGAACAGAAAATTATCAGGACAAGAGAGCGCAATACCTGCTCTTTGGAAATCAGATCGGGTTCTCCTTGGATCATCTGGATTTCCAATGTTATCTCCTGTGGAGGAGAGTGTCTGTCGGGCCCATGTTGGGAGATGATTTTGTACTTCAGGTTCTGATTCAACATCTAATGTTTTCTATACACTGATATCATAAATCAGAGGATCCAAATTAGGGTCATCACCCCCAATTTCATCATCCAAATATTCAGTAGAATAGGAAGGAAATTCAGCAGTTTTCTCCTTCACTAGTTCCACCTCCTGAAGAGGCTTATCGAACTTGACACTCCTTTCGATGATGATATGTTTTGTTTTTATATCCAGAAGCTTGAAACATTTGTATTCATCAGGATACCCAATAAATAGACATTCTATGCTTTGCGATTGCAAAGCCCTCCTTTTATCAAGTGGAATTCGGGCCCATGCAGTGGACCCAAACACTCACAGGTTCGACACATCCGGCTTGTGTCTGAAGTATGCTTCGAAAGGGGTATTCCATTTCATGGATGAGTGTGGAAATTTGTTCTAAATGTATGCTGTAGCATGCATGGCTTCATCCCACAAATTTGCAGCCAACTTCTTTGATTCCAACATACCGATGGCCATCTCCTTGAGAGACCGATTCTTTCTTTTCGCTACACCGTTCTGCTGGGGAGTGTAGGGAATTGAATGTTGGACCTGAATACCACTTTGGGAGAATATGTGTAGAAAATCATTACTAACATACTCTCCGCTATTATTATATCTCAATATCTTGATCTTAATCCCAGATGCATTCTCAATCAAGGCCTTGAGTTCAGTGAATTTTTCACATACTTCAGACTTTTTTTTGAGAAAGAAGACCCATGTGTACTTGAAAAAATCATCAATAAAAGTTAGAAGATACCTTGATCCATTCATGGATGTGATAGGAATGGAACTACTGATATAAGAATGTATAAGCCCCAATATGCATGTATCTCGGTTTTCCTTCCCCCGATCAAACTTGTGCTCAGGGTGCTTTCCAACGACACAACCCTTGCAAATTCCAATGGTTGCCTTGATGACCAGGAGGCCTTCAACCATGGAGTTTTTCTATAATTGCTACAAATATTTGAAGTTGATATGGAAAAACGTCTCATGCCACATTCTACTAACTTCATTTCCATGAGTCAGTAGTGCGGTGGGCTTTGCATCTGCCACAAAGTGGGAACACTCATAGGATTTTGCATGATGGTTTACAAGGCCTTTCACAACAAGTTTCCTGGATGCAAGTTCCATTATCTCAACATCATTCAGGCTGAAAGATACTCTCTTAGGCACTCCTGTATGTGTCATCTGATAGACACTAAGGAGATTTGATGCCAGAGACAGTACATAAAAAACATTTGAAAAATAGCCATTCTCAAGATCAACCATACCTTGTCCTTATGAAATGATGATGGAGTCATCTTCCATGTGGATGGGGATGGATTTGCCAGTCTCCAAAGATGAGAAGGATTCTCTTTCAGCCATCATGTGGTTCTAAGCTCCAAAATCTATCAAGAGTTTTTTGGACTTCAAAGTGCTTGCCATGAGGGCATGACCTCTTTCATGTTGTGGTTCCCGATCTTGCTGATCTCTCCTCCGAAATATTTCTGGAATATTGATGTGATTTCTCTCAAGGAGAGAGGTATCTTCATCAAGTTTCTTCTTCATGTAGGCATGTTCAGGGTGGAAGCCCTTCCCACAGTATGAACACTTGAATTTTTCCTTTCCATGATGCCCTTTTCCTTTGTTCTTCTTTGAGCCAAAAGACTCATCATGTTACTGGTTTTCAACTTTAGGCTTAGGAGCTTCAAATTTAGTTTTTGAGTTATTTTGATGCTTTCCTTTACCCTTCAGATCTTTGGGCCTTGAGAAATGGAGGACTTTATCAAGGAAGGATCTAATGATCCCCATCTGGACAAGCTTATCATGTTCACTTGTTAGAAACTCAATGAAGGAATTGAGTGTAGGAATCTTCCATCTAGGGGTTGTGAGCTTCCCCACATGGAATGTAGAGACAAAAATTGAATAATCAGCTCCAATTTTGGAGAGTATGGTGAGTATGAGCTGATCATCCTCCTTCTCCACTTTGCATTGCTTCAATAGTAAGAAAATGTGCTTGAACTTTGTGAAAAAGTCATTCAAGGTCTTGAAATTGGAAGGCTGGAGAGACATCAACTCATTCTCAAGCTGGTATACTCTCAAATAATCCTGCTTTCCATACAGGGTTTCCAATTTGTCCTAGATTTCCTTTGGATTCTTCAATCCTGAAAGATGGAAAAGAAGATCCCGGGAAACAGAGGCACAAGAATCTGAATGCTTCATCCTTCTTATTCAAGAATCTAGCTTTGTCTGTCACAGAAGTAGGCTCTTCTTCAGTGTCCATAGTGACCCTATAGAGTCCTCTGGCACGTAGCTGGATCTCCATGTCTCCTTTCCATGAGTGGAAATTGAATGGAGTCAAGAGTTCTATGGAAGAAGCCATTTGAATCTGCTGGAGTGAATGCTTTCACCTGTTAAAAACCTGAAAATCACAACAAAAAGGGCACCGTAAGGTTGGAAAGCCTGCACATTTTAGGCTTTCATCACACCCAACATAGTCAATCAAGCAAGGTTGATCAACAATTTCCTTACTTGGGGTATTAAGTGGTAAGCCTTGGCTTTTGGTGCAGTGCTAGTTTTTTGAGCTATTGCTCAATTTTCATACAAGATCTATCGAAAACCTTGTTTTTGAGAGATCTAAGCTTCATCCCGCCATGATCTCTGATACCAAATTAATTTGTCAGAGTGGTCTAGGAACTGAAAACACAGTCTCACAAAGAATACAGACAAATATGCATAAAATTGGAAAAATGGTGCTGCAATGGAAGTAGCAGCTCTGTATAATCAAATGAAAGAATGATGATACAATACAATGATCATGCTGGAAGCATGAATGCCAAAGCAATTCAAATTCTGAAGGAGGTCATTCGAATTGAATGAGTGAGTCTAGATTAACTGAATGTAAGCCACAATCAACACTCAAGTTAACCACTGATTAAAACCCTAATTGACTCAACTAAGCCCTAACTGAAGTCGGAGTGCAATAAATGACTGATTATAACTGAAAGTAGCTCAGACACACATCACTGCAAGCGAACCAACAAGTGGTAGCACATCAATGACTCTAATGAACCCCGATGAGGTTAACTAAAGTGTAACTGACCATCAGAAGTGGTTGGAGGCGCCCCTGTTGACTCCAATTCATTAAATAATCAATAAATAATCAATTTAATGAAGAAATGTGCCTTCACTGCTTTGTTTAACTAATTGTAACCATCAGTTATCAATATGGGGCATTAATGACACTCAGATCACCCTCGCGGTGCTCCAATTAGCCTCCCTGAATGTAGGAGAAGGCTAAGTTAGCCTCCTTGACTGAAGGTAGGCATGGGTGTGCTCATGTTGATGTCATCTAGTGGTCCTCTGGTGTCAATTAAGTCAATAAAACTTAGGATAGTGGTTTAACTAGGCCAAATTGACCAAAATGAGTGTGTATTGTGGTAAATGTCTCCAACACTTCCTTTGCAAGAGTATTTTGAGGGACAAATCGATAGCATACAGGGGGGGAACATTTGGAGTGGAAGCTATCAAGGGTTCTATGATCTAGTGGATAAATACATGGATAAATTTTGTCATGGCAGGTGTACAATAGAATTTCCTAGGGGTTTTCATGAAACAGTGGTTGCACATGTTACAGGAATGGTGGGTTAATCATGCATAGCAAAGGATAGAGGTTTGAAAATAACTTCCTACCATTCCACCCTACATCACTGTTCCTGGCCAAGCAGGAGGAAAGGATTTTCATATGTAATCACCTACTTGACTGGATTCATTGGAAGTCGGAAGTCACTTGAATGGGTGGTAATGCTCATGTAAAGTAGGGTATGTAGGATCAAATAAGCTCGACATGACGAGCATTCTATTTTTGAAATTTTTCATGAATTATTATCTATTCGGATTTTGTTTTTCAGGGCACAATGGTAAGTTTCTAGGAGATAATCTCAAGCTGGCCCAATAGATCAGGCACATGATCTATGCATGTTCTTTTCTACCTTGCAGGGAGGATAACATCCCTGAGTTGGAGCCACTGTTAGCACTCGTGCTAAATTTTGAATAGGCACCTGTAATAATGGGCTTACAGGAAGGGGTATAGGAAAAATATATCTAGGATTGACCACTTTGAGATGGGTCAACACCGGGACAGGTCGCGCAGAGCATCAGAGGACAATGATTTCACAACGAAAGAGGCATGCAAAGGAATAAAGTATGAGGGAGCACTAAATCCATGGCTCGTCCTTTTTTCCCAATGATGAATATTGGATGGACCAGATCTACAGCTCAAAACCTTTTTTGTTGCCCCAATATGCATGATGGATAAAGTAGAATATGGCCACGAAATGGAGGAATGCCCCACATGTTTGAATGGTGGTGATCAAATAAGGAGAAAATCAATGACCTTGATTGAGTTTGCAGCAAGAAGATGCGCGGTGGATAATTGAAGGAGACAACGTGAAACTGGATAGGACCCCTCACCTTTGATGATGGGGATTCGGTGAGATGATTAACCAACGGATTCCATCCTTTTCGCAATAGGGACATGCATGAAGGTTTATCGGTGAACGGATCATGAAGTGTAGTAGGGGTCACCTAGTTATAAGAGAAGCAAGGAAGGGAAGAGGCCTCAAAGTGAAGGCTAGGGAAGATGATATTGATGCTGTATGTCATGTCCGACAACCCTAACAGTTGCTTCCTGTCTCACGTAAGGAGGACAAGTTCCATAATGAAAAAGGGACAAAATATAGGGGTGGCATTACACACCGTATGGTAAGGAAGAAAGGCAATGAACCCCGGGCATACATGTATCATCATAAGGGGGAATTCAAGGAAGTGACCAATATCAAGTATGCCCATCACAAACTATCCCAAGGCCGATTACAAGTGAGGCCGAAGGTCACTTCCACCATTGATGCCATGATGTCACGGCTAAGGAGTGGCATAGTTAACACCTCCACATAATAAAATCATATCAAGAGCCCATGTGACTGTTCGTATGTCATCATATCACTCGACAATGGCACGTGAGAGGGATTGATGGACCCTCACCAAGCTCCTTCACCCGCCTTGTTATAACGCCATCATCAAGTCTCTACAGGAGAGACAAATTGAGCAAATATTGGTGGAGAACAAGGATGACACATCGTCGTTTCAATAGAAATCCCGAGGACCCTGCTTTTAGGATTGCAATGATTAGTCCATTAGAGGTGCTTATGATTCATTACGTCCTACCAGCTGTTGGTTGTGGTGGAGGATTTCAATTATTTCCATATCATTGCATTGTAGTAGCTCCAGCTATTGGGGTAGAGATGTTCATTCCATTATAGGGGTTTTTCGACACCAATAAGGTTGACGAAAGGATGTACACCACATCATAATGACTTTCTGAGGCTGGTAAGGACAATGTTGTCCTAATAAAATGAAGCACCCCCACAGAAGCAGTGCCTAGGGTCTCCAACCAAATGGGTATCCCGCTGAAGCCTACAAATAGGTCCTTGGATGTCACCGTCACGGTATATAGTATCCATTGCTAGGGATGGGTGGTTTGAATGGATGCTCGTACATGGGAAGAAAGAAGAGGAGAGTTTTGTTATCATCATCATTGATTCATAATTCCAACTATATCAAAGGTGATGATGAATCCAAAGACATATTGCATGGGCGTGCCTTGGAAGAAGAGGCTAGTCCTAGTGACTGAGTAGTGCAGGTGACCAGGAGCTTACAGAAATGAAAAGCACATAAAGGTCCAGTATTGTCGATAACATGGCAGTCATTCCAAGGTATGAAAACCTAATAGTGCTCACATTACATTTAGAATCCCAACTCAAAAGAAATATAGACATTCCTTCCAGCTACAAGCATAGGTAGAGCATGTCTCTGGAACATGGAAAAACATGAAGAGGCATAAGCAGAAAGGACCATGTGCTAGTTCAAGAATGTATGTCAGAAAGCATGCAAATGGAATAAATTTGTTAGTACTGAAGCATCACTATCAAAGCAAGCAAGCTTACATCCAGATGTCGCCATGTCATCTTGATCTAGCTTGCATGATATATCATGTCACCCATTTTGGTAGTAAAGGGTGGCGAATTTTCCACCTAGTGTAGTTTTTTAGGATTTTGATATGATTTATATGGGTTAATCCCATATTTTTTAACCAAAGTTTGAGACCCTATTTCAGGATGTATCCCGGGGATAATTCATGCTATAAATAGAGCCTCCTGAGTGGAGGACAAAGGGGTTGGACTCATTTTCATTTTTGAGGCCTCTGGGCCTGTTTTGTATCTCTGTAAACATTTTTGGGAGCAGTAATGAGTATGTTTCTATGTGTTTGTGAGATTCATCATGTTTTCTGCCTTTAGTGTGTGCTCTCTCTATTTATTTCACTTTCCACATGTGATATTTCCTGCAAAAATGGTTTCTAGTTGTATGAAAAGAATTCACACTTTGTTAAGCGCTCTTCTCGTCAGATGTAGCATTAGTTATGTGTTTGTGACGGTAGTTTTGGAATTCATCCTTAGTTATATGCTCCTCCTCTACCGTTTCCCTCAATATGTTGTTTTGATAAAGGTGTTGCAAGGGATTCATCCGTCGATAGGTTCCCCTTGCCGTGTTGGGATTTTCAGTTTCCTCTCACCACCGCTTAAAATATATTACTCTAAATGTTGCAATTACTTTACGTCATGATGTTGAAGATAAAATCATTATCCATTACATGCTGTAATATCCTAAAATGTTTCATACTGTGACTCCATCTCCCAATGGTTTTGATTTTGTTTGTCTTTTCAACCTGTTTTATTTTCAACTGTCATGTTACTAGAAGAAATATAGTATTCTGCATGCTTGTTTAAAGACAAATGTATATGTGAATGTTACCGTGACAAGAGAGATCCCTATTTCACTGTGTTGGCTAGAATGTAGTCTAAATTTGGTTTGAAATGGTTACCCCTATGACTTCCTACAACAACCATAGGAAAATTACAGCATGCTAACAAGAGGTAAGAGAACCAAGAGAGCACCTAAATGTTTCTGAAATCATTGCTGGTATGGGAGGCTAAGAGTGTGGTTTTGAGTGAGATTTGTAGGGCTTGTAGAGTGTGTGTGAAAGTGATTCAAACAAATTGTGAGAGAAAAGCTTCAACATCAAGGATTTGGTTGTAGTTTTCTTCTCACATATTGTTAATACAAGCATGTTCCCCTTTTTCATGAATGATTTGTGTTAATATCGACTGTTCATTACTTTTCTCCTTGATCATTAGTAAATATTGTTGAATTATCTTGTTGTTTTTCAGTATTTTATCTTGTTCCTTACATTCTTTTGCAGGTACAACTAAATGCATAAGAGTTACAATTCAATGACCACCTTCATCATTGAGGTAAGAAAGCTTGGCATTTAAGTAGTTTAATAATCTAGGGAGAGGATGCATCGTTGTTGGTTTTTGTTCTAGATCTGCCCCATGTAGACTAGAGAAACAACCTTTGTCTGCATTGATTGAGAATTTATGGTAACAAAACTGGTGACTATACTAGGGAAAATAATCAGATCTATGAGTTATTGATTTTGATTTTAATTACAAGCTTGCAAAGTTTTTTGTCTCGTTCATTCAAGTATCTAAGGGTGAGAAATACATCTTATCTCTGACTCATTTTCCTTCTATGATTAGTACCTAGGCTTATCAAAATTCCTGTTTGATTTACAATTGATTATCTTAAAGTTTATTATTGACAAACTTCATTCGACAGGGGTTCACACACTGTCGACACCCTTTGACGCAATCTTTGTAAGCACTGGTCCTAGCAGGTTTTACCCTATCTAGCAACAACTCCGAAGGAGATGCAATCTCACCCGATATGTTTGAGGGAGGTCTACATGAATCACATTTCCGCAGAAGGGAAGAGGACTTGCGCACTTAGTGTCTCTTTGTCGCAATACAACTCAAAGATCTAGGAAGGGGTTTTAACCTATTATTTATCCAAACTATTTACCATTAGTAGCACCAAATCAAGTATCGTAGCATTTCATTATTCAAAGATTAACAAAGAGGTAAACATGTAAGAATCCATTCACCATAATAATACTTACATCATTTAGATAAGAAAAACATTTTGTTAAACACCAGGAGATTGTATCATTAAATCACAAAATTATAACCATATAGATTGCATCACAAGATTCAAAACCATCGCAGATCGCATCATAGACAAAGACAACATAGTGTTTCCATCAGCATTCTTATCATATTAACTTCACATATTGTTGGGTAAAAACATTAAACAAATTATAACAGGTATCCAACAATTTAATTGTCAACCCGGAGAGAGCGTAAACTTGTGAGGCACAGACAAAATATATGCAGGGGCAGAGTGTTGTTGAACTTAATCTATGACTGAAATTGAATCTAAGTTATGAAAACAGGAAATTTTATGGAAATAAATCTAATTGTAGAAAACATGAAATTGCATAAATGAACTTGATAAAGAAAGACTGAAATTGCATAAAATAAACTGGTATAAAGCAATCGACATTAACTTGTGAGCTCACATAAAATCTATACTATCAATTCATAAACAAAACATAATTGAAAATATACACTAACTGTTCATAAGAAAGAAACTGAAATTAACATAAGAGAATCAAAGGATGTGCATTAAGCATCATCTCCATTACATAACAGTCAAGAACCTATTCTATGACTAACCCTGAATTATTCTCTACTCCTAAATCACTAGAGAGATCTCTAACCAAAATGAGGAGAGAGCTCTCCTATTTATATATAAACTCAAGATAACTGATCATAATTACAGATCCACTATTCTCTCAACTTATCCCTTCAAATTCTCAACAAATCTATAACTCATCCCTCAAAATTCTCCAACAAACATTGGATGAGATATTCTCTCCACATCTCCATGATCTTCTCCTTGAAGTTAGCTCATATCTAGAAGATGAAATTCGAATCTAAAGCTAGGTGATCACTTTTGACCTTGTTAAAGTCTTCAAATACACCTGTAAACATCACCAAACACACCCAACTTTAAAGTATAATGAAAATATGTTATTTTTCTTAATAATTAACCATAAATTCACTCAAAATACTCAAAAATAAATGATTTGGAAAATGGTAATATAAACCCATATTTATTATGAAAGTGGTGAAATATAATGGTTTTATGGAAGGATGAGATAGGAGTAAGGTGACAAATGGTAGAGGAAATATGAATAAAATGTGGTCTTTTTACGGCTCAACATTCCCCCCAACTTGACTATTGGCATGTCCTCATGCAACTATGAATTGATTTTCTTTTTAACTTTTGGCTTTATAGTTGGGCTTCACATGATGATGGTATGTAATAATAAATCATTCTAGGATTTGAAGTGCATAAGTGTCAACAATTTTCCTGATGGTTGGTTCTTGTGTTAACAACCATAAGTGCAACAAATGTTGGTTCTTGTGTTAAAAACATTCGATAGTTTTATTTGTATTTTTGCTGCAATACACAATATTTGTGCATTAGAAATGATGAACCATCAAATCATATTAGAAAGCTCATTTTTCATATTATGAATCATGCCAAGATATATAGCATAGTTTTGGAAATACATGTTGATTAAGGGTAAATGAGGTGATGAATATGTAAAATGGTAATGAATAGCCCCCCTCCCCCAACTAAAGATGTATTAGGTTTGTGAAAAGGAGAAAGGAAATGTGGTTAGGTAATTTTCTGAATTCATTCATTTTTCTAGCATTTAAGGAATTACATGGTTAAAGATTAGAAAACAACATACCTCCACTCACCCAAAAAAGTTGATGAACTATGCAAGCGGAATGTGGCTGATACTACTTGATCATAAAATGTGAAGTGAAGGATCTTAACTACTGCTTGGTTGGATGAAGTAAAAGATGAAAGATGAAAGTAGATCTATGGTAGTATCATATGGCTAGAGTATGCTGCTATAAAACTACTGATGGAGTCATGCAAATTATATAGTCTTCACCTGCTACAAAACCTGATGGTACAACTCTTACCATGCGAATAAATGTGTCAATGTTGAACATAGAAAGAAGTCATTAGATTGATGACCATTGATGAATGTTGTTAACCAATGCGAGAGGAAACATCACCATTGATGTCAATGAGTGCCAAGGTACCTAAGTATATCGTGCAAAGTGCGAACAGATGAACTGATGTTGAGCCACTTGCAAGATCTAATGATCAAGGGACATTGATGTATTCCCATGATTGTGAGTGAGAGAACTTGCCATTAAGGCATGCAAGCCTCAAGGTACTAAAAATGAACTCTAGTCTCTATCTCAAATAAGGTGTTGAGGTCGATGGGGAAAAACTTGTTGAAATGTGAGCTTTAAGGAATCCCACATCAATCAACACAAGTTGTACATAATGAGTGGTAGGACTATAGATAAAAAATCTCATGGTTAAACAGTTTTTATGGAAGGGATAACAAAGCAATGTAGTCATGGAAATGAAACTAAATGGTTTTATTTATATGGAAAAATATAAACTGAAATGAGGAAATTATGTGCCACTCAGAAAGATATACATGTAGGAAGCCATGATGTAGAAGGTAGTGAGATAATAGACTCTAACATGGATGACGAATAATCTTGGAAGGAAAAAATGGTAAGTAGTCATGACATGGCATCATTGGTCTCTGAAAGCTTCTTTGTGGTAGAAATGTCATGACATACAAAAGGGAAACTCAACTTCTTCAATATTTCAATGGAACATTTTTTCGAAAATCTTCTACGATTCTGGAAATTATTTCTGCATGTCATTCGTCCGTCTTTAAATCTGCAAAAGGTTAGTATTTTCCCGCAACAAACTTGTTAGAGCATTGAAAATATAGGAAAATATGTGCTTAACAAAAAGTTAAATAAAATGCTTTTATACCTAAAAGTGGCAACCCTTCTTGTCGAAACCTGTTTCTGAGTGACTTGCGAAAAACAAGTTAGCACACAAATCATAAAATTTTGAGAAAATTCTAAGTTTGTTTAAAATTTAAAATTTGATGATTTTATTTATTAACTAATACTTTTTAAGATAAGTGCGTCTTTATGTAATGATTGAGTGATAGAGAGAAAGAGGTTCGACCCTTTCAGTGGTCGACCCCTCTAAAAGGAGACTATCTTAATAATCTGGATGAGAGAGGAGTGTGCAAAATAAGCGATTTCTATGGTAAGTTTAGCAGTTTTATTTACCATGCGGATACCCTCCCCTAACTGGAGATGTTGCAAGGTCCCACTACACAAAAATAAAAATTAAGGAGAAGGCTTGGCTGTGACAACAGCTAAGTCTTCTATTTCAAGGACGCATATTAATTTTATGAATAACTTATATATGTTTTGTTTATTTACCGAAGGTTAATTTATATTTAGGTATATATGGTTAATTTTCTATAATAATATGTTATTATTATTAATAACACCTAAT
>LPNX010290755.1:234428-256806 GCA_001517045.1 Pseudotsuga menziesii
CGTCTTGCTTATTGGGGCAATACCCCTCACTCCACGGCTCAGGTAAAACTGATAACCGCTTGGCCACAAACGACATCTCTTGGTTTACCTCACGGGTGGGAACTAGTCAATCAGGTAGGGGTCGTTGCCCTTTTCGCTGGCAGGTCCTCTCAATGGGCCAGCTACTTCAGGGTTCCTGTGGTACTCCTCACAATGAGTTTTAGGGCTTATGCCCAAGTACTTCCCACAGTTAAGCGGATAGGGATTATTCCCAAATCCGAACCTGCAACAGAAGAGAAAAAAAATGGGCAGAAATTTCACCCAACGAGCCCAAGAAAGTGCTTTGATACGAGATGTGAGGACCCTGCAGCAAATAATTAATCAAAATACACGATATAGCAGCAGAACTCAAAATCACTTTTATATTAATCGCAGGCCACTTCGAGGGGGCAACCTCATTTGAGCAAGCTCAATACAAAATAACTTCACGGTGCCTTCCTTGGCCTCAACACACACTTATATACTAAAAATAGGTGCCAATACTATGGGTCAAAACCATGGGCCAATATAAACTATGGATCAACAAATACTACAGGCGGCTTACAAAGCATATGCGCCCAACAACAATAACACAAACTATGGATCAACAATTACTATGGGACGACTTACAAAGCATATGCATCCAACAACAATATACTAACACGGTAAATAGAAGGATTGACATGGGTAGATCCTAACAGGTCGTCTTTGCATCTTACTGTTTCCCCTCCCCCTTTTCTATGAAAAAAATGAACTATCTACCTATCTGTACTCTGATCCCTTTTAGCACCTCCCCAACAATAATATCAAAATGTTGGGTAAAAACATTAAACAAATTATAACAGGTATCCAACGATTTAATTATCAACCCGGAGAGACCGTAAAATTTTGAGGCACAGACAAAATATATGCAGGGGTAGAGTGTTGCTAAACTTAATCTATGACTGAAATTGAATCTAAGTTATGAAAACAAAAAATTGTATGAAAATAAATCTAATTGCAGAAAACATGAAATTGCATAAATTGACTTAATAAATAAAGACTGAAATTGCATAAATAAACTAGTATAAATAAATCGACATTAACTTGTGAGCTCACATAAAATCTATACTATCAATTCATAAACAAAACATAACTAAAAATATATATTACTTGTTCATAAGAAAGAAACTGAAATTAACATAAGAGAATCAAAGGATGTGCATTAAACATCATATCCATTACATAAGAGTCAAGAATCTATTCTATGACTAGCTATGAACTATTCTCTACTCCTAAAACACTAGAGACATCTCTAACCAAAATGAGGAGAGATCTCTCCTATTTATACATAAACTCAAGATAACTGATCATAATTACAGATCCACTATTCTCTCAACTTATCCCTTCAAATTCTCAACAAATCTACAACTCATCCATCAAAATTCTCCAACAAATATTGGATGAGATATTCTCTCCACATCTCCATGATCTTCTCCTTGAAGTTAGCTCATATCTAGAAGATGAAATTCGAATTTGAAGCTAGGTGATCCCTTTTGATCTTGTTAAAGTAATCAAATACACCTCTAAACATCACCAAACTCACCCAAATTTAAAGTGTAATGAAAATATGTTATTTTCTCAATAATTAACCATAAATTCACTCAAAATACTAAAAAATAAATGATTTGGAAAATGGTAATATAAACCCATATTTATTATGAAAGTGGTGAAATATAATGGTTTTATGGAAGGATGAGATAGGAATAAGGTGACAAATGGTATAGGAAATATGAATACAATGTGGTATTTTTGTGGCTCAACACATATCAAAATGTATCCCAAAACACACCCCTTAGTCGACAACCTTATACCAAAACCGCAGATTACAAAATAATTTGCAAGACAAAGATAACAAATATATCTGGATGGTTCTAAAGATGATCTATCACTACATTCATAACTTTATTTATAGGGTTGTTCCTTTTACAAAGAGGTCCACATATAAATAATTTCCTAACTAACTTGGCCCAAACTCTAACTACTTCCGACCAAGATGACCACTCTTGTCGAAAAATTCCTCTTACACAATGCACTTTGACACTTGTCGCTTCCTCCTATGTCACATCATGTGCACTCAATCCCCTTCTAACATACCCCCAACACAAACTTGTGGCTCATCCCCGAGCCACATCTACTGGAAACAAATGGTTGATTCAACTTAGCCTTGAAGTCATCATGCGATGTGCACATCTGATCGACCTCTGCTTTGACCTTTTCACTCAAGATATTACAGTCCTCAACCTCGTGCTTGGCTATATGTTCTTCAGAAAATTGCATCACTTTGGTGTGATCCTCCTGCATGGTCGCAAGCCTTTCCTTTTCCTTTAGCACCAGTTGCTCCACGTCTTCCTAGAACTGATCTAGTTGCACTATCTTGTGCTGATGGCACTCTCTCTCCTTATTGACTCTCTGTTTTAATTCCTTGATTTATTTTTCCTTTGTTACCTGCACTATTAGGGCCATCATTCTCAGCGATCCCTTCATTTCTTGTAGTTGTGCCTCTGCTTCATTAAGCTGCGCATTCAATTGTTGCAGCTAGTCATTCTAAACAACGTGCATCCAAAATTGCATCGTTGCTTTTGAAATGGAATTGGATTCCTTCTCCAGATCCTCTAGCTGCATTTCTTCCTCTTCTATTTTTATTCAACGTTCTAATAGCTTCTCTGGTGGCATGCTTGTAAATCTTCATTCTCCTTCTTTAAATCCGTGACTATCTGGCCTAGTCGCACTATATTTCATTCCGCGAACATCTCTGTAGTGATATCAATAATTTCCTCGCAAGTGGCTCAGATGGCCCTCTCCAACCTTCCATGTCGTCGAAGGCCTTTATTCTTTCCATTATGTCTGCTTCCCACACTTTTTTTTATCCTTTTGATCTCCTCTTTTTCTAATGCTACTTGCTCCTGCGACTTCACTAACTGATCGTGCATGATTTCCTTGCGGTCTTTGATCTATTGGATTTCTTCCTTCTGAATATGTGCTAATGTCTATGTTGGTAGCTCAATTATGTTGATGCTGATCACATCGAATTGATGCATTTCTGCATCAACATCATCATTTCCGGTCTCCAAGAAGCATGGTGAAATCTGCACCAACCAAATCCTCTTGTCGGTATCGATTTATGCTACCCTTTGCAACACGTCTGTTTATGGCACCTTCTCCAATATATAATTCATTAGGGTTTGCAACAATCCCTTGACTTGATGAAATTATCATCTTGAATGTTACTTCACCTCATCTTGGATTTCATTGGTTGCACTGGTGATCGTGATCAATATCCAATTGAATTGATCCTCTGCCATATTTGGCATGTTGCTTTATTCCCCTTTCTTAAACCTTCTCTTCATCAGTCCTTCTTCTTGCTTCCTCTCCAACTCTGAATATGTCAGAGTGGTGGATGAATCATCTTTTGATTCCTCCTTAGAGATATTCGCTTGCTCTTACTCCAACTCAGCGGGGATGATTGGTGGTACTCCTGATTCGATATATGATAAGTTTTCAATTCCAATTGGAATATTCCATTATGTTTCCCAGTCATAACTAATGGCCTCCAATTACTCACCTTTCATCTTGTATGACGTTGTCATCCATTGGTTATCAATATGGCATCTTTCTTGGATGTGGATCGCATGTGGTCCTTGTGTGAATCATGCCACCCATCTATAATTTGTTGCAACCTCCTGTGTGAGGCATGGAAATTTCTTCGTCGCTTCTCAAAGTCCATCCAAGTATAAATAAAATTGGATGGTGTAGTCTATCTGTCGCTCCTTGACGTTGAGCCACCATAAGTTCTAATGGCGCATTCCCATGCATGTTTAGATGGGCTCCATGTCCATCCACTGATAAAATTTGGGTTCCATCCAACCCACAAGCGTAATTAATATCAACAACCATGAATAAGTGAAGGAACTCTTACCCTCCTGCACCAGCATTGCATCCTCTGTCAATTGATTCAACAAGAAAAATGATTAGTTCATCTGAAGTCATTCAACACACTTCTCTATGCATATAACAACTCTTGAGGTGCATTGGTTTGGTCAGTTTTTCCTTACAATATTCACCACCAACAAATTTGCAACAACTTGAACTTATTTTTCTTTGATGGTTTTTATGACATATTCTTGTTTGTACTTGATAATGCCACACCTCTTCTTAATATTCATAGCTAACCTCTTATCATTGTATTTCCCTCGGAAATAGTGTGATAAGTCGACACTTGCCATCAACAACCCAGTGATCTGAGATATTAGTTCAATCTTGACAGGTACCTTTATGTTGAACCAAAGGTACCCTCCATGAAAACATGCCAACAGCTAATTTACACATGCATTCACTTCTTCCCCACATCTGAAATGTGGCATGTGGGTGATTCCCAACAATATTGACCATTGCAACCCCATAGACCACTGCTGCAGTATTTTAACAACCAGTCCTCCTTTGTGAACTTCTTGCTTGTATAGCTCCGTAGAGCATTCTGGGTATGCAAGAATATCATGATCATTGTATTGTAGCTTCTGCAAGTGTGGTATAATATTTGCAGTGACATGCACTCCTTTTGGTGTCGGTGGTAGCTGGATAGGAAACCTATGGTTCTTACTAAGCCAAACCACTGGTGCATCTGGCATCCCAAGTGGTATATAGCCCGAAATGTCATCCATTGTTGCTCCTTTCCATGCTGTGGATTCCTTTCCTCACATTGTTGAGGGGCTAGCCTCTGCCTCTCCTATTTCCAACCTGGTTGCACTCTGTTCCAATTTTATCCTTCTTTGGGGAGACTTTGGGTGATTTATGCCCCTATTATTCCTTTTGATTTGTGGCATGTCCTCTTGAAGGTATGGCCTTTCTTCTATAATCGACACACTCACTGCTGGTGAGCCTTGTGTACTACCACTCAAAATTATTTGGTCCATTGCTACAACTCTATCGCTCTCTCTCTCTCTCTCTCTCTCTCTCTCTGCTTTGTCAACGAAATTTGCTCTCACTCGTCGACTCAATTTTCACAATGGTCTATCCGACACCCCCTTATTGACTCTTATAGACATGATCTCTCTTGTGCAAATGATATTTCCCATCATAACCAAATCCTTCATTTATTGACCGAATCCACTGCTGATTCTGCAAATCCAACGATCCAATTCTTCATAAATGCATGTCTTGTCCACTTGTGCTATCACCTGTTAGGTATAAATGCTTCATTTATTGCTTGATTTGACTGTGTCACCCTACATCGTATGTCACAGAGCGCCCCTTTCATTGTGACTTGTGCATATGTTCCTTCCTTGTGACCCCTCTTACTACGATTAACTAATTCGAAGTATATCTTACTCATCACATCATTTTATTTTTACCATGGGGATTTTGAGACATGGTGCCACACTTGGCTATGCCGATAGGGTTTTAGTCGAATTCCATTTACTAGCTTTCGTAACAATGCTCCATCTTGATGTTTTAATTGCATCGCACCTTCGTTGGTGATAAAATGAATCATGTAAGGTCCTAACCAATTCATTTGGAGCTTATTTGGGTGGTTTACAAACTTGATGTCATAGAGGAGAACTATGTCTCCCTTCTAGAAGTACTTTTCTTTGACACGATGGTGGTGCCATGCCTTCTGTCGATTCTTTTC
Organism: Pseudotsuga menziesii; assembly: GCA_001517045.1. NCBI lineage: Eukaryota > Viridiplantae > Streptophyta > Pinopsida > Pinales > Pinaceae > Pseudotsuga > Pseudotsuga menziesii. Next base: position 240,115 of record LPNX010290755.1, read on the forward strand.
CACTTGTTGATGAAAACCTATGATGAATTGATCCTACTCGATCTATAACAATTGCGTCAATCATTCTCAAATCACTCCTTCATCACTTATGTATATTGCTCTCGCTATGCGTAGGCTAGGGATAATGTACTCCATTGTCATCATCGCTTCTTAGCCATAGAACAACTTGAATGGTGTTTTCCCCATCAACCATTTGCAGGTAGTTCTATAGGGCCATAATGTCAGAGGAATTTTCAAATCTCTGTCATCATGGTTTGCATTACATACCTTTGTTAGCGCATGTTCCAATATCTTGTTGAATTCCTCGACCGTTCCACTCGCTTGCAGGTGATATGGAGTGCTCTTATTGTACTGAATATTGAATTCCTTTGTCATTGCACTGATGATGCAATTGATAAAGTGAATCCCTTGGTCTCTCATCAATATCTTTGTAAAACTGAACCAAGTAACAACATTGTTGAATAGGAACCTCAATGCAGTCACAACAGTACAATCTGTCATTAGTTCCTCTTTTTCCCATCTAGTCAAATCGTCTATCGCAATGATAATATATCGTGCCCCAACCTTTTTCCTATCGGATTAATGGGTCCTACCAAATCCACTTCCTACTTATCAAATGGTCGCAACGTCACTTGAGGTACTAAGGAAATTTTATCCCGTCGCGATGGCTTCCCCGTCCTTTGAAAAATGTCAATTTTTTTTGCATAGTCCGTGACATTGTTTTGCATGGTTGGCCACCAGAGGCTAGCTTAGAGTGTTTTCCTGGAATTTGCATGAACTCCACAATGTCCTCATGTAATTTTGCCATGTTCTTAGGCCAATACTCGTTCCTTTTCATGCGGCAGAACATATCGACGTAGAATTTCATCTGGCCCCATTTTGTATAGTCTTTTGGTAACTAGATGAAAATCTGTAGCTTGAATGACTAGTTGCTTCTTCTGAATAGTAGTGAAGTCCTCCAACACTTTCCCTGTCGATAATATTTTTATCATTTGTTTATAATGGTCATCTACCATTCCTACCTTAAACAACTTTGCATCAGGTAATCCATCCTCGATGTGATTGGTTCTTCACCTATCTCAATCTTTGACAAATGATCGGGTACGACATTCAATCGCCCCGGCTTCACAGTGATCTCAAAATCAAATTCTTGGAAGAGTAGAAAACCTCAATAGATGTTCCCCCAACACAGGCTTGTTGACCAGGTATTTTAATGCGTAATGATCAGTAAAGATCTTGAAGTGTCCTCCCAATAGATAGTGGTAAAATTTCTACAGTGCATATACCATCTCCAATCCTTCCCGCTCTTTCATTGTGTAGTTCCTTTCTACAGATGACAACTTTTGGCTTGCAAAGGTGATTGGGTGGTTAATTTCTCCTTCACTTAGTTGCACCAAGATTACTCCTAATGCGACCGATGATGCATCGACATGGACGTGAAATTCCTTCATCTAATATAGAAATACTAATATCGATGTTGTGACCATGTTCTTTTTTAGAGTGTCGAGACTTTCTTAATACTCATGGCTCTATTTTAATTTTTCATCCTTATTTAACAACTTCTCCATTGGTTTTGTGATCACTACGTATCCCCATATGAACTTCTAGTAATACCCCATATGGCCCAACGTTTCCCTGAGTTTTTTCAGCATCATTGCTGGGGGCATATTAACGATTATTGCGATCTTAGCAAGGTCCACCAAAATTTCTTCCTTACAGACGACGTGTCTTAAAAATATTCCAAACGGTGCAAAAAATATGTACTTCCACTTATTTAGAGAGTTCTGATGTTGTCGACATATCTCCAATAATAGTTAGAGGTTTTCAATGTGGTCTTTTACCAACCCATAGTCAGTCCAATCGTCCATATACACGACCGAAAATTTTTGAATGAAATATTTAAACGTAACAAGTACTATCCTTGAGAAGATTGCAGGTGCATTCTCTAGTCCAAACGACATCATGGTGTAGTATAAACATCCCCATTCCATCACAAAATTGGTCTTGTGTCGATATTCCTTCGTAGTATTTATCTAATGGTAGCTCGAAAATCCATATGTGAATGAATATATTTCTTGGCCACCAACTCCTTCTAGTACTTCATTAGTAAATGGTGTTTGGAACTAATCATGGAGACATGCATCATTTGGCTTGCGAAGGTCGATAAAAATATGTATTTCTCCTGTCTTCTTGTTTTGAACAACCTTTGGACTGATCCATTCTAATTCTTCCATGGGCTCGATGACGCCAACATCAAGCATCCTGTCGAGCTCAACTTTGACTCATTCCTTGTACCGCGGGTTCAATCGATAAGGAGGTTTCTTTATTGGCTTCACATCTGACATTAGTGGGATTTTCATTTCTCCCAAGTCCCCTAAAATCCCTTTCATCTCATTAAATTTAGTCGTAAATAAATCTTGGAACTCATGTAGTAAATCAGCGATCTTCGACATAGTGGCTTCATCCCAATAATCTCCTACATTGGCGAACTTTGGGTCCTTTGTCGTCCCAATATTTACTTTCCATATATTAATCGGTTGGTGTACTTTATTGGTCAATATCTTCAGTGCTGTGATATCTCGACTCCCTTTTGAATCTACGATATTAATTTTCCTTGGATCATCCCCATTGTCAGGTTCTCCTGTCACATTGTAACATTCCGTCATCAACTTTGTTATTGGAGTTTCATGCGATTATGTGGGAAATGCCACTGGAACTATTTCCAAGACGACATCTTGGATGTGATAAATTGCACTATGTCTTACTGGATCAACATTTAGAAAGATGAAAGTGTGACTGAAGTGGACAGTCAATTCTTCCCATGTTGTAATCTCCCTTCGTAGATCTGCTGATACATACCATTGTCATGACATCTCATCTAGTGCATGGACAAAAGCATGTACCAATTCGTCCTTTGGTCTTGACACCCATGTAGTATGACATGTGACTAGATGATCACTGGGATCATTCCTTCTATCATGCTTCTCACCCTGGTAGTGCTCTGTCACCCCAAATCAAACTTCCATCATTTGGCAACATATCGGCCAACCGTCGATTGAACTCTTATGATTTGCCCAACATCTTGCTGGAGTGGCCTTCAGTGCTTCCTCCAATGCCAATAGTCATTGAGGTTCTGATACTTTATCATAAAAATCATCGATAAACTCAGTCAGGTTGGGTGTCCCTTCATATTTAGGTACCTCGATAACCTCTGTTGCAACCTAGGGAAGCGATTGAGTGACTCAACCACATTTTTGGATCGATACTTCATGTAGCTGATTTTTCCAATTCTCCATCACTTTGTCAGAATCCAATGATGCCGAGCTAGTACTTCAACAACCTAGCTCCCCGTATATGGTGGGATGGACGTAATCCTATGAAATATTGTATGCATGATCCCATCCTCCCACAAATTTCCCCTTTAGTGGTTTGACATATCTTCTACCCTCACTCAGATCCAATGGGGAAATGATCTTCATGTCATGGTTCTCAAAATTCATTACTCTCTTATTGAAGTTGATAACTGCCAGGTTGTCATTATCCCATCCAATCTTCAATAATGCGGGATATGAGCTACTTTCATTGATGATTTCAATAATGTCGAAGTCTGCATAGGTCTTCATCCCTTGTAATTCAATGAGTAAGTGTGGTACTCTTCCAATTGGAGATACTCTGGCTTGATTTTCCAGTCACAGTTGTACAGGAGACCAAACCAACTGTAGTTTCCCCATCCTTTCCCATGTTTACTTCGTCAAGATATTGACATATAATCCTAGATCCAAGATAACTGAGTCCACATAATAGTCACCGATATGGACATTCATTTTCATTTCCATTCTAGTTTTCTTTTTATGCAAAGAGTTCATGGTGTAGTCATGGAACCATTTCTCTTGTCAGTGTAGCATACTTTCTATTTTGGCTAGTGCATCAAGATATTTTTCTAATGATAAAAAACTTTCTAAGAAACTTTGAAATGTTCCAAACTTCCACGATTGTCCTTCTACAAGTGTCGAATCAAAAGTATCTGGCATTTCATATATAGGTAACTCACCCATACCCCTTATTATGATGTCTCTTGCATCAAAGAACATTTATTTCTCGACGTCGACATTGAATTATAACTTCTTTCGAGTCACCATTCAGATTTGCGGGAGTGGACCTACATCTTTTGTTGTCACTCCTCCTCAAGTTATGAGTCCAACATCTGTAGGTTGAGTCCTGGGTTCCACCAAAATTTTCCCTACAGTTGGTCCTTGATTCTGATTGAGGTTGGTTTGCAATCTGGTTCACATTCTAGTTCTGGTTTTGTGGTGGTGGGACATTCTTCGCTAGCCACTTTGCGATCAGTTATGGAAAATATTCAACAGTATGATCTATGATGCTAAAATAAGTACACTGGGATTGAAGGTTTGGTAAATATGATTGATAATATCCCAATACTTTGCAATTATAGCATTGCACATGTCCACGACCTCATCCCATACCTCCTCCTCGATGAATCCTCCATTTTGACCTCCTCAGAATCCTTCGTGTGGATGGTACTGCGGTTGATTAAATTGTTGCTAATGATTAGGCTATGGTTGAATATGTTGTGGTTGAGTATACTTTAGTTGTTGCTAAGTATACTTTGGCTGATGCTGATTATACTGCATATGATTATACTACTGTTGCGGTAGAGAAAACTATGGTGGTTGTTGTGGTTGCGTCCTCTCTGTTAGTCGGTACTCTTCTCCTTTCATGAAATATGTAGCCATTGTTCTTTCTTAGAGAAAGGCATATGCTCTACAATCCTTCTCTTCATGACTGACTGATCGACATAAATTGCAAAACATATTCTCCAACTTCGACACAACCTTTTGGTGATATACACATTTATTATGTCTATGTCCTCTAGTTTCACAAATTTGACACCATGGAAAACCTCCTTAACTTAATGGATTAGGAGCACCATCATGTAAGTATTCACGGAAGTTCAAACATTGATCCTTATGATGTCATTCTGTATGGCATCAAGTACACCATACTTCTTTGCAGATGTCTTTTCCCTTATTGATATCTTGCAACTGAATCATTAGATTCACCAATTATGATTAGATCTGATTCATCCCAACCCTGGTTTCGCCAACTGGTGAAGCCTCCAGCTTCATTCCAATTTCCAAAGCCTCAGTTTGTGTTGCAATATTATGCTGCATTAATGGCATTTAGAAGTGTGGCACCAATTCTACGATGAACCATTCTTTGTGTTGCACATCGCTCATCCCGAAGCTAATTTTATCCATCAACATCCTAAACCTTTGATTGAAATCCCATACTGACTCATTTGGATATTGTTTGATTTCCTTCAGCTCAGTAATGTACTGCGATTCAGATTTGGTTTTCTAGAATTCCTGAATCAACCTAGTCCTAATTTGTACTAGTGTCTTCTGCTGATGCCCTGTCGGTACTTGTACAAAATTCATGTACCAATCCAATGCTTAGCCTCGAAAGGTTTTTGCTAGTTGGACTTCGTCTTGAACTTGCTTCATAGTCCATACAACTTCGCAGAGAAACCAATACTGCTCAGTGTATCCAGTCCCATTCCCATGGAAGAGAGGTTGTTTTACGTTACAACCCGCCATTCTAGGTATTCTTTCAGTATTTGCTAATCCTCTACTATTATTTCAGTGGTGGCACAACGGGGAGTCTTTTGATGATCTGGTGTTTCTCCCTGAATGTGGCGCAATGCACATAGGTGTAAGTACATTGTTGCTTTGGTTTGGTACCTCTTCGGACTTGGGCATATCCTGATCATCTCCTTAATCATTGTAGGTTTGCTTAGTCCCTTGTGATCTTCTCTTGTAGTTTCTTGTCCTGGTCGCACCAGGACTCTCCTCAGTCCTCTATCGCTTCTCTTGCTAGAACCTTACCCCGCTTCGTAGAACAACCCACTCTTCCTTGAATTCCCTCATAGTCTCGTCATAACTCACATCCATCTACCCCATATCATTGCATCCAAACCTCATCTTCATAGTACCTGTGACCTCCACACACCATGGATTTACTCGTCGATGTTCATTTTCAGTATTCCCTTTTCATAGATGAGCATTTTAATCCACAATTGCAAATCCAATAGAAACCTTTCTCTTGGTCCCTAGAAGGATTCCCTTTCTACATTGCTATAGTATTTGACTTTATCGACAACAAAATCAGTAATATATCCTTCCAAAATGATGTCGATCCACACTTCTACAGCCCTTGATGCCTTGTTGTTTACCCTTTTCATCCTCTGAATAGATTAGGGGTCCAGTATGTAGGTTTGCCTCCTTGGAAATTCATTTTATGGAAAGTAAGTTGCGCCAACCACTCATATAAGATAATCGAGAACTCAACGAAGAAATATTCATGGATATCAAAGTAGATATGACTTTCCAACCACTCTTCTATTGTTAGTCTAGAGATCTGATTTTCTTTTTCTATGAAATCTCAGGCCTTCTAATCGAACCAGTCCTGGATATTCGATTTTGTTGGGTACCACAACATGTCATCTTCTTCCTCGCACTATGGTCTTGAGAATGGAACCATTTGTTGACACACTTCAATCGACAAGGGTTTGCACACTATCGACACCCTTCGACGTAATCTCCCTAAACGCTGGCCCTAAAAGTTATTTCCCTATCTAGCAACACCTACCAAGAATATGCAGTCTCACCTTATATGTTTGAGGGAGGGATGTAGGAACCACATTTCTGCCAAAGGGAAGATGAATTGTGCACTTAGTGTCTCTCTGTCGCAATACAACTCAGAGATCCAGGAAGAGGTTTTAACCTATTATTTATCCAAACTATTTACCATCATTAGAACCATATCAAGTATCACAACATTTCATTATTCTGATCTTAACAAATAGGTCAACATGTTCTTCCATTCACCACATGAAGATGTCACATCATTCAAATAAGAAAAACATTTCGTCAAACACCAGGAGATCACATCATTAAATCTCAACATTCTAACCATATAGATCACATCACAAGATTCAAAACCATCACAGATCGCATCGTAGACAAAGACAACATAGAGTTTCCAACAAAATTATTATCATATTAACTTTGCATATCAAAATACATCCCAAAACACATCCCTTGGTTGAAATCCTAAGACCAAAACTGGATATTGCAGAACAGTTTGCAAGACAAAGATAACAAACATACCTTGATGGTTCTAAAGATGATCTGTCATTACATTCCTAACTCTATTTATAGGCTTGCACCTTGTACAAAAAGGTCAACATATAACTAATTTCATAACTAACTTGGATGAAAATATAAATACTACCGACTAGGTTGACCACTCTTGTCAATAAATTCCTCTTGCACAACGCACTTTGATGCTTGTCACTTCCTCCTATCTTGCATCTTGCACACTCGATCCCCTTCCAACATTTATTTACTTCTTTTGATTCTCTATATCCGTCGACGATAATGGGTTTCTTTGTCACAGTGTCGGATTGTCCCTGAAATTTTTTTCTTGTTGTCAAAGAGCACCATTGATTCCTTCTTCCCATAATCAATAAGCATCGTTGACACTGTTTAGAAGGAAGAAGAGAGCATCGTCCATCAGATGACACCTTGGTTCCATGTTGCAGAGTGCACCGATGTAGGCCATCTCCAACTCTAGGCTTTTCTTTTGAATTTTTTTCTCTTGTTTGGGTTTTTCCAATTTTCTCATCTTCTCATTGACAAGCCTGACAATGTGCTTAGCTTGAATATATTTTTTGAGTTCAAATCTTGAAAAAATTGTCTTAGTAAAAGCTTTGAAACATAATGGTTTTGTGAGGAAATTTTTTCTTGGGTTTATGGTTTGCATGTTGATATCTTATAATCTCTTTCTATATCTATAGAAAGGAAGAATGGTATGGTTTCTTACACTTTTGTAGTTTATTTTTGTTCTTTACATTTTTTTTCTGAAATTTCATAAAAACAAAGTTAGATTAGTTTCTTTTTTATTTAATTAGATGATTAAAAGTTTTTTCTTTCTAAAGTTTGTTTAAAAAAAGGATAGGAATTTAGTTATTAAGGAATCTTTTCCTTTTTATATTAGATATCTCTTAGGTTTAGCATTGAGAGGTTTTACATGTTTGAAATTTTTTGAAGCTTGAGGAATGAGTTATTTTAATCGCACGGTATTTTCATTCATTACTTGAAAGGAAGAATCTCTCCCTTTCTCTAGTTAGGATTCATCGAAAGAAAAATTGCATTGCATTTAGATAATTTAATATTGCAATTACTTCACACTCCACAAACATTCACTAACCATCAAGATAAAATTGAACGGTAGATTAAGTTTAAATTCTTAGTAATTTCAGTGACAGGTTAGAAGACATGTTCCAATGTCTATAAACATAGAAGTTGTCTTTATTTTCCTACACTGCATCTCGGGAATCATGTGGTTCTTCAATGTACTGATCGATATATCGAAAGGATTTTCATGTAACCTCAAGGTACATCAAAAAGTTCTTCACATACTCAATAGTATATCGGAAGGCCCCTTTTGAACATTTATGCATTACAACACTAATATGGATTTGAACTCCCACGTACCTTGTGTATATCAGGAGAATAATATTATTCTTTAGAGAGTCCATCTACCACTACTCTGGTACTAGCACAATTTTCTCCTTCACATGATTCAACCATTCATTTCCCTATATAAGGTCATTCTAGTGCATGAGATTGGGTGTTTTCCCACCCATCAGATGACATCGTGGCATCAGTATTTGGTCCAACTGCTCCATTTTTGGAGACTTCCTTTGGGAAGGACAATTTATGAATACAAAACTACCACTTTATCTTATGTCACCTCCCCATGAGATCTGATATTTATCCCAAATGATGAAATACTTGGTCCAGTTCAAGATACTCTCACTTGTTTGCATAGAATGGGGGAGATCATAAGAAGAACTTCTGTCTCTCCTTTTCCTAGCCATTCTAAAAGATCCACTCCCAAATAACATGCCTCTATTTGGTCTTATGTTTCTACTATATCCAGAATACCAATTCAAATTGTGGCTTCTTACGACTTGTTCCAACCTTCCATGCCCACCCTATCTTCTCAAAATATCCTTTCTATTCCTATTTCTCCTATGAACCCTTTGACTGGGGGGCGACCCCCAGAACAAGTTTCCTTGAAAACCATGAAAAATATTTTAAATATCAAGAAGATTATTCCTTTAGGGAAACCCATAGCTAGAGTACCCTCCATGACTGCAAATGTGATTGTTCCTTCCTTCTTATCGAACAACCATCATGGGACCAACCCATGTCTAATCAACCTATGTGGGGGTACACTTACCCAAGAAATCAATCGGCAATGGTTAATCAGAATTATAAACCTATTGCAATAGTAAATTCTTTCCCCAACATCCCTTATCCTGGTAACGCTAATACCCCATGGGGGAAACCCAATTGGGAAAATGTCCCCTACATATGGAAGGCCATTTGCAAACATGTATGGAATCCCACCTGGAGGCCCGCCATCCGAAGGCTCACCTATATGTCTATCATATGGAGGCTCACCTGGAGGTATTCCATCTAGAGGCACACCTAGAGGTCCACCATTTGGAGGCCTGCCGTTCGAAGGCCCATCCAGAGGTCCATCACCTAGAGGCCCACCACCTATAGGACCATCATGTGGATCATTTGGAAACCAATCACAACTAAACCAACCTATGATAGGAGGATAATAAACACCTATTTATCAATCCACTTATGAACCTATCGATACTCATATGCCTTATTAATATTACCAGTACCTACAACCTAATCAACACTTTCCATTTATGACTACACTTGATCTTCCAGATTTGTCACGATTAATCAATGACCCTGTTAGCACCATTTTTGGGCTAAGCAGTTGCTAAGGGATTTAGCCAGTAAAAGGAGGAATACAATTTGTAATTTTTCATATCATAAGCTTTAAAGAATGTTAATGAGGGTCTACAGATGTTTGAAGGGACATTTCTAGATTCGAAATGCCAAATACTTAAGAAATTATGATTTTGGACCTTGAAAATTCATGTAAATGAAGAAATCCTCTCTTAGTTGAATGATGACAAGGAATGGAAGGCCTGGATACACATCGCATAAGATCAAAGGCCTGGAAACATTTCCCCCAAGGAAAAATCAGGAGCGAAAAGGTGAGAAAAAAGCAATTTTCGGTTGTGGAAACTAATAAACCCAAATTTCGCTACTCACAGTCCAAGATCCGACAACCCATATCATTTTCTCCCAAGATTAATAGTCCAAGATGTTGGAGTCATTTACCCAACATGCACACTTAATTTGGTCAATTTGTCCTTGTTAAACCACTATCCTAAGTTTAATTGACTTAATAAGCATTAGATGAGAACACTATGACATCAACATGAGCACACCCATGCCTACCTTTAATCAAGGAGGCCAACTAAGCCTTCACCTTCAATTAGGGAGGTTAACTGAGCTTCCTCCCTCAATCAGGGAGGCTAACTAGGCTTCCTCCTTCAATCGAGGAGCCATTCTGGGGTGATGCAAGTGTCATAAATGAACCTAATTGCTAGCTGATTGTTACAATCAGGTAAGCTAAGTTGTGAAGGTGCCTCCATTCATTGTTTGATTATTTATTATTATTATTTATGAACTAGAGACAACTAGGGCACCTCCAACCACTTCTGATGACCAATTTAACTTTAGTTAATCTCATCGGCATTCATTAGAGTTAATGATGTGCTACCACTTGTTGATTGGCATGCAGTGACATGTGTTTGAGCTACTTTCAGTTAGACTCAGTCATCCATTGCACTCTGATACAGTGAGGACTCAGTTGAGTCAATCATGGCTTGATTAGTGGGTTAACTAGGTGTGTTTATTGTGGCTGGCATTCAATTAAGCTACACCCATTCATTCAATTCGAATGACCTCCTTGGGAATTTGAATTGTCTTGGCATTCATGCACCTTGAATGACCATTGTATTGTATTACTCATTCTTTATTGATTATACATAGCTGCTACTCCTATTGCAGCACCATTATTCCATTTTCATGCTTAATTGTCTGAAATCTCTTATGAGACTTTGTTTTAGTCCCTAGCTTACTGTGACATATTAATATGGTATCAAAGCTCACGGTGGGATGAAGCTCAAATCTCTCAAAAACATGGTTTTTCATAGATCTTACATGAAAAATTGAGCAAAAGCTCAAAATTCCAGCACTGCACCAGAAGCAAAGGCTTACCACTTAATACCCCAAGTTAAGGAATTGTTGATCAAGCTTCCTTGATCAATTATGCTGGGTGTGATGAAAGCCTAAAATGTGTAGGCTGTTCTACCTTAAGGTGCCCCTTTTGTTGTGATTTGCAGGTTTTAACAGGTGAAAAGCATTTGCTACAACAATTTGAGATGGATTCTTCCGTTGAACTCTTGACTCCGTTCAATTTCCATTCATGGAAAGGAGATGTGGAGATCTAACTACATTCTAGAGGACTCTACCGGGTCACTATGGAAACTGAAGAAGAGCCTACTCATGTGATAGACAAAGCTAGATTCTTGAACAAGAAAGATGAAGCATTTGGTTTCTTGTGCCTCTCTATTTCCAAAGATCTTCTTTTCCACCTCTCAGGATTGAAGAGTCCAAAGGAAATTTGGGACAAATTGGACACCTTATATGGAAAACATGATGATTTGAGAGTTTATCAGCTTGAAAACAAGTTGATGTCTCTCCAACCTTCCAATTTCGATACCTTAAATGATTTTTTCACAAAGTTCAAGCACATTGTATTACTGTTGAAGCAATGTAAGGTGGAGAAGGAGGATGATCAGCTCATCCTCACCATTCTATCCAAACTTGGAGCTGATTATTCAGTGTTTGTCTCTACATTCCATGCGGGGAAGATCGTAACCCATGGATGGAAGATGCCTTCACTCAATGCCTTCATTGAGTCCCTAAGAAGTGAACATGATAAGCTTCTCTAGATGGGGATCATCAAATCCTCCCGTGATCAAAACCTCTATGCTTCTGTAAGCAGGAATATTTCACCTTCTGTGGACATAAGCTATTCCTCTAGTCTGAATGGTTCAGATCCAAAACAAATGAGTGAACGACAAAGGATGAAGACCCTCCCTAGATGTTGTAGATACCTAGAATGCTTCTTCAATGGTGAACCTATGTACCTGCAACCAGATCGAACATGCAAACACATCAAAGCTACCAGAACATCATCTACTTATCCATGTTAGTGACTAAGGAATCTAACAACATATACATGCGAAATCAAAACAATAGTAATGTGGGACGAAAATCAGCTTTGCATTAAGATGGATGGAGAAGTTTACAATAAATTAAGCCTTAGTGTCGACATGCATCTCCATGAAACCAAAAATTCATCCCCATAAGCTCCAACTTTACTCTCTATGCTCTCAAATGGCTTGGGCCAAGTGGTCAATCCAACAGCATAACAATACCTCTATAGTTCTCCCCCTCAACCATGGACATGAGATTGTATTTATAAGGCTCAATGGATAGGAATAGTTGAGAGATTTGTGGATGAGGTGACCTCTACGATCCTACGATGGGGGATCTCTAGCTCAACTAACCCATAATAATAGGGATAAGGGAGGACACAAGGCTCATGATCTAGAAGCGTCGAGAAACTTCTCTTTTTCCCATTTTACCCAAGGTACCGCTTTTCTCCTCTTATGACAGAGCGGTTTAGGTTAGACACGCCTATAGAAAAAAGGCCACATGCGGTGGCACCGCTTATGGAAAATAGGATACAGGCGGTGTGAGAAAGGTACCGCTCATGGTTAATAGGGAAAGTGCAATGTTGAGTATTTTCATGTAATATTGAAAAACAACATGGGTTTCCACTCCAAGTACTGGGATTAAGGGAAAATATGTAAGTCAAAGGTCTTATCACATGGTGGTGACAGGATTTGGGTGTAACAGAATGCCCCCCAAAGTGTGAGTCTTAGAGGGATATGATAAACGAGAGCTTTAAGAGAACAAGTTGTCACTTCGAGGTGAAAATGTAATCTCGATCAGAGCATGTCATCCAATAGGCATCTATAGTACATCAATATTTTTGACTCATAGACACAAGTAACCAACTCATGGCTCAGACCAATACAAGGTAGATCCATGGGAGGAATAAACAAGCATGTCTACTAGAATACAACGTAGATCCATGTGATAGAGGACTCAAACTTGGACATAGATACCAGACATATAATGTAGATCTATGTCATACAAAAAAAAAATTGAGCATAGCCATGACCATACAAATGTGGATCCATGCTAGATATACAAAACTCCATCGCAACCTGGGGAAAAGGAATGAGCGCTTTAAACAAATACCCAAGGTCTTCAATTCGTCTTCCGCAAAGTACGATTCTATCCATGTGATTACAATGATATAAAGTCAAACATGGTAGAAACCACTTGATTACTGGCCAATGATGTGAACCGTTAACAAGTGCGAGGGAGATCACCATTGATGTCAATGATTTCCAAGGTACCCTAGTACAATATACTGAGTGCAAATATATGTCTTGATGTTGAACACCCTATCGATTCTATCGATCAAAGGTCAATGATGTGAACCTATGTCGAGAGCGAGATAATTTGTCATTAGGGCATATAGATATCAAGGTACTAAGTTTTTATTTCTAAGACTATTTCCTGGATGATGAGCTGATGTTGACGGAAATAGTCTCATCGAAGGAGGGCCATGATGAGTCCCACATCAATGACATGAAACTTGGAACATAGTTCTAGAATGATGTGAATGTAGTAACCATAGGAATGACTCAAAAGTACTAACACAGAGACTATTTTGACTATAGAGGTAAAATTCTTCAATTCCCTTTGAACATCGGGCGACACGACAAAAGACTTGGTAGCATGACTAAACGAGACAAACTCATGATGCGACAGTGGACAATGCATTCTTTTGAAAGAATCAAAGAAGTGGCATGACTCATGAAAGTGGATCATCACAGAGATCAGATGAATACCCAATTGACTGAAATGATATGCAGACAAGTTCCATGTTCAAAGGTAACGACAAACTACTGCCATTTATTTGCAAAATTATTCCCTTCCCATTTCCCCCATTATAATTGATGAGTGCCTCTTTTCAGTTTGATGAGTTCAAAGAGGGTAGAAAACACTTGGTATAGCTCATCTGAAGACGAGTCCAAACTCATATGTTTTACGAACCTAAGAGAGCAGGGGTTTGTTCCCAAAAGAGGGTCTCTCAATGTTTAATTTAACGAGTCCAATGAAAGAAAACTTGGTATCGTTCATGTTTAGAGAGTCTGAGCGATTACAGAAGAAGACTCCAAAGGGGTCCTTTTTAGTATGATTTAGTCCCTAAGGCCCAAAAAAGTGTAAAATCATACCCTAGAGAACTCTTCCAGTCATGGTTGGGTGGAGTGTTCCTTTTTCGTAAATAGTCTATCCAAACTGAAAAAGAGATAACCTACCATCGAAGAGACGAATCTTCAAATGATTTAATGAATGTGAAGAAGATAAGATTGCTCAACCATATTTTTGTATTTAGGGAGCTTAAAAAGAGTTTAAAGAGGACTCCATGAGGTTTCTTTACGCAATGTCGTTTTTACGAGCTTGGAAAGAATTAGAAATGGACTAGATGATATTTTCATGTTTAAGGAGCCTGAAAAGAGTTAAAAGAAGACTCCATGAGGTTTATTTACACAATGTCATTTTTATGAGCCCAAAAATAATCATAAACGGACTCGGACCTTTGATACTAGATTTCAAGAGCGTGACCAAAGTGTCGTAACAAACGCTCATCGACTTTTTTTGTTTTATGGTAGTACGAAAAATTCATAAACAAACTCCCAAAACTTTACTACTATGGTTCTTCTATCCTGCAATTGACTCAAAAAACAAGTGTTAAATGCGCTCATAACTAACATTAAGGGATTACGACTGATAAATTTCGAGTAAAAAGCAATTTAAAATCAAAACTATAGCATGTCAAACCCAAAAATGTGTATTAAAATCATGTAAATAGTGAAAAATCAAATCATTTTACTATTTACCCATAACAGAGAGCATTTGGAGCACTTTCCTTGTCAGACCTTCAGTTGCTGATATCGAGAGTTCTACCGTCGGTTTCGAGTGTCGTTAGTTCCAGGTAACAACTAAAACTCTACTCTTCCTTTTCATAGTCTCAATTTTGATTTTTGATGGAGTTTTGGGCCTGTATGACAAGCCCTAGAACCATGGAAATGGGAACTACGCTTATCCCTTACGGGATACACGGTACCTTGCTAGAACCGCGCAAAAAAAAAGGCTCACAAGAGGTGCCACCTCCTGTCTTCAATGGTGCACAGGCGGTGTCAGACGTGAAGATTTAAAATTGACAACACAAGCAAAAATAGATCATTTCTTTGGATTTAAATGATTAAGGATGATTCTAATATGTGTTATGATTGTTTTTGGCATGCTTTTGCTGATAAAAAATGGTGATATGGAAAGAAAGACAACATGAAAATGATGACGCTTGTTAGGAACCCATGTCAATCCTTCTCTTTACCGTGTTAGTATATTGTTGTTGGACGCATATGCTTTGTAAGTAGTCCCATAGTAATTGTTGATCCATAGTTTGTGTTATTGTTATTGGGCGCATATGCTTTGTAAGCCGTCTGTAGTATTTGTTGATCCATAGTTTATATTGGCCCATGGTTTTGACCCATAGTATTGGTGCCTATTTTTAGTATATAAGTGTGTGTTGAGGCTAAGGAAGGCACCGTGAAGTTATTTTGTATTGAGCTTGCTCAAAGGAGGTTTCCCCCTCGAAGTGGCCTGCGATTAATATAAAAGTGATTTTGAGTTCTGCTGCTATATCGTGTATTTTGATTAATTATTTGCTGCAGAGTCCTCACATCTGGTATCAGAGCACTTTCTTGGGCTCGTTGGGTGAAATTTCTGCCCAATTTTTTTTTTCTCGCTTCTGTTGCAGGTTCGAATCTGGGAATAATCCCTATCCGCTTAACTGTGGGAAGTACTTGGGCATAATCCCTAACATTCATTGTGAGGAGTACCACAGGAAATCCAAAGTAGCTGGCCCATTGAGAGGACCTGCTAGTGAAAAGGGCAATGACCCCTACCTGATTGACTAGTTCCCACCCGTGAGGTAAACCAAGAGCTGTCGTTTGTGGCCAAGCAGTTATCAATTTTACCTGAGCCATGGAGTGAGGGGTACTGCCCTAATATGCAAGTCGTCAGACAGCATTGGTGGCTGAGTGAATCCCTTGAACCGATAGGAAGCCGCACATACCTGGGGTCCATATCTATTTTCAGTTGCACAATCATAGATTTCCTCTGTCCAGAACTGTTGCTGGTCAGTTCCGCACCGTTGCAGATCCATTTGTTGCCGATTACTTCCGCGTCGTTTCAGATTCCACTGTTTTCGATCACTTTTGCGCCATTGTAGATCCCTTCCTGAAAATTTAAAAAAAAAGTATAAAATTCTATTTTTTGGCTATATCTCCTTGGTTTCAACTCTGTTTTCCCTGAAACTTCACTGACACCTCTACAATTCCATTATGCATATTTCATTCTTGAAGACCCTATCCCAAATTCCACTTCCCAAGACCTGAAATCCCACATTTGTCTATTTTTAGGGTTTGCCATAACTCCTTCGATTTTCACC